>JAECUM010009782.1:0-73754 GCA_016617855.1 Megalonaias nervosa | reverse complement strand
ATATATATATATATATGTTTTGTAACTTCTGGTACATGAATTGTATTTAATTTGTATAATTCTAATTCCTAATGCATACAGAATATCTTTAGTTAAGTCTGGCCTACAAGACTTGAGCTTAATACTGCATAGGATTTATAAATAGATGTTTATGTTTCTGTTGACGATTAGTAATAATCTTAATACTAAGACTTCAAATTGTGCCTATGGTGTATTTTCTCAGTGACTGATGGGATATCGAGGTCTGTGGCTTCAATTTGTTGTGGTAGGTCTCTTTATTCATTTATAACTTTGATAATTAAAATGTTTGTTAAGTTTTATCAAACTTGTTGGTTTTGCTTCTTTTCTGTTACTTAACTTTGTGACCATAGAGTCGTAACAATATATGACTATATATATATATATATATATATATATATATATATATATATATATATATATATATATATATATATATATGCTTCAGATTTATCAACTTAGTTTGAAATTGGCTTGGATCTGTGCATGATTTATTTTTTGATGATAAAGAATTCTCGTTTGAGTGAACACATGGATACCCATGAAAATGAGTGGCTTGTTGGGGATTCAGGGTACCCACAATGATCTTGGCTAATTACTCCCATATTTAAACCAAGGTCAGTGGCAGAACAGGTATAATGATGTCCACCCCAAAACTAGAGTTACTGTGCAGCGGGCATTTAGAGCATGCAAATGAAGATTTAGGTAATGGTTATTGTATTCACCTATATTAGTAACTGATGTTATGAAATACATGAAGTAATACACTTCAGTGTTAGATAGAAATCACTGAATTCCATTTCAATATATTACCAGCCTTATCATATTATGCAGTGAATGAGTAAAAGGTCAAGGTGACCATCTACATGTGCATGTATTACAACATAATTAAATTTACACTTCACCCCCTCTCTTTTCATGGCAACACTTGTCATATCTGAAAGTGAATTTAATATCACACTGAAGTAACTCTCAAGTTTACAAAAGGTATTCATCTTGCTTGTTATCCACAAATAGAACCATAATTTTGCATTAATGGTAATACTAATTCTACATGCATATGTGGAACCACTGTATGTCTCATTTTCTCTAGTGGACTCACAGTACTAATCCAGTTCCCATATTAAAGCTATGCAAACACCATGATATTAAAAATTGAATAACTTAATTATTTTAGCATTCATCAGCAAACCTATATTGATCAGTATAGACACATCCTTGATGACAGCTTCTGTGTAGAGGAAACCATGAGCTGCAGCATTTTTTGGATCTAGATGTGTTTGAAACGTGCTTTAAATTTTTGTGCGAAAGAGTCAGATGCTAATTTCAGTAATGCATTTTCCAAACTCAAGTCTGAAAAACCACTGAAATTCCAACACTAAACCATTGTCTCTGTTTCTTTTCATTAAAGCTATGATAAGCTCTCAAAAGATTCTCTTTACTATATTCTAACTTTCATTATAAACCAATCCTGGACTGTCAAACCGGTATATACTCTATTTTATCATCACCCCTTTCGAGGCTGGTTTCCACTTTTCCATATCATTAGTACTGTGAGTCCTACAACTCCACTAAATGACTTTATTAAAGGTTCTTGTCAGGAGATTCATTTTAAAATAATTGTAACTAAACATTTTATTATTTCTGCCACAATATATTTCATGCATATTCTAATTACAAGGTATAAGATTTTCAAGTACAACTGTAACTAATTTTGATTGAACCATGTCAAGTGAAATTTTGTTCTATCTTTATTCATACGAATTTATAGCTTTGTTTCTTGTATTTATAGGTGTATCCATAAAACAGGAGGGCATCTACCCATCCAGCCCCACAAACTGTGTGATTATCACAGCTGTCCTCAAACTGCACAACGCCATTGAAGAAAAGATACCTACAGACTATGATAGTGATGACAGTGAAGACAATGATGATGAAGTGATATCTGATAGCCTTGTCAATGAAAGTGGAAACATTATCAGACTTTGTTACTGAGACTGATTTTGAAACACAGTTTATAATTTGTGAATTACTCGCAAGGCAATGTTTAGTATAATAGTGAAAATAGATTAACAGTGATCATAGATAAATAAAATATATAAATTCTACACACAAATACACTTTATAATACACACGATTTACAGAAAGGAAGCACTGAATTCCATATGACTAATTATATGTTACAGAAAATATTTTTGGGGGGACACAGAGAAGTATTATGTTATGTCATCATAGTTTCTTTTTTTCCAGTTGGTACATTTCTTCAAGAATTTCCAATTTTCTTCTTTGTAGGAGCAATGTCTCTACTTCAGTCTCCATTTAGCTGCTATGGTATGTACAAGTTGTCTGGGTATCTACACATGGTGCTACCTAATTTGATATTGATTGGTACAGTAAATATTGAAGAGAAATAATTTTAAAAGAAAACTAATAACAAGATATTAATTCAAAATTATATTAATCTAAATAAGTGAAAGCACAAACATTATGTTTATATTTGACATTGGCGTAAATCATCCTAATTACAATTCTTATAACTTGGATGTTGATACAAAAAAGGCACAATTTTTTTCAAACTATATATATAAAATAAATTGTCTTTCATTTTGCTGCTATTAATACATTGCTAACTGCATTCACTTTTCTGCTGTTCTTAGTAACCTATTATATTTCTATGTCCGTTGTTAGTTGTTATGAATATCTTTCTAATTGTGTATATTTTGTCTGTAATTTTCTCTGTAATTGTAGTGGTGTGGCTAGAATAAAGCTTCTGATAGTTTGACATAGTTTCGTCTCTTAGGAACTAAAGTTTTCCCTCAGACCATTTACTAGACCTTGAATCTACCTTCAAGCATAACTGTAACTCATTTTGATTAAACAATGTAAAATGAAATTTTGTTTTATCTTATCTTATCTGTTTGTGTTTGTGCTTGGTCAGTCATATCTGGTCATATATGTTATTTGCAACTGTTTGTCTTGGGGTGACTGGAATCACAAGAACATCCACCATTGTAGGTGTACCAGCTGGTATTGTTGTTGGAGCTGTATAGATAGTAACCAGTGTCTCTGTGGTGCGAGCAAGTTAATTTCGATGAGGAACTCCTCCACTGTCAGGAGCGTAAACGTTCTGTGCACTCGCACTCTCAGCACGATAAAGGATTAGCGTCTGAGATTTAACATCACATCAAACCACAACATAACAAAACCCCAACGTGTCCAAAGAATTGTAACCCGCTACGATTCCGGGAATCAAATTTGTCAGCAGTTGACGAGCATCTTTGCTTGTAGAGTATGTTGGTGGGATAATGCCCACGTGGTTGTCCAACTCACTACTACGTCCCTGAAATTTGAATTCGGGTACTTATGATGGCGGTAATAGTTGCGGATTCAGAACAAAGATGGGTCTCAATTATTCATGTATGTCTGCTTTTCTCATGTGACATGGTATGTATATACTATGATGTCATGCGATGTGTCTGTGCTTAGCTGTGGCACTGTAGGTATGGTTATACTAAGGGGAGGGAAAAGAATCTTTCTACTTGGAAAATTGTGTCTACGTTTTTTTAAATTTTTTTTGTTGCTATTTTCTGGATCAGAAACTGCGATCGCTTCAGACGTGGTGGTTATTTCATCTATTTCGTTTGTTGTTGTATCTGCTTGTGTTTGTGCTTGGTCAGTCACAGACGTTTGTGGTTTTAATTTTTGTCTGCGCAATTTATAGTACTCACGAACAGATCCACAAAGCTTTCAAAGTTGGTTAAGTGATTTGACTCGGATTATACATTTCAGGCAAGGTCGTGCCCCTAGACCTTCACGTAATACCTGCGTGTGTGTTCTAAAATACCCGTAATGGCATGTTCTGCCACATGGTTTGTATTTTCCAAGGCAGGTTCCTTAACATGTATTGCGTCCCAGTACCATGGAGCTTCCTATGTACATACGTGCGAGCGTTTGTCTAATTAATAAAATCACTGCTACATTTCAGGTGTGCTCCGTCGCCATTTATTTTTGTTTCTTTCACCGCATCAGGTAGTACCCAGCATCTGCCCAATAACCCACCCTTGAGCTCAAAGTATCAGTCAGTGAGTACTATAACAACTCGAATACGACCAGTATGCAATTCCATCAATTTTCTTAAAGCGCTGGTAAATCGTTTCAGCTTCGTCGATTTGCAACAACTTCATTAAATTGTTTAAGATAATTGCCTATCTCCTCTTCTGTGTCCGTGCAATACGTTTCCTATATACATTGAACAGAAATGAGTTCGGATGCCATTCTTATAATTAAAGCCCCGAAGAATCTGTTTCATTAACCTGCTCTGAAACATTATCGGCTTTGACCACATACAAATGTCACTTGCTTCAGATGCTCTGGGCAAGTTATCATGCTTCTTTTGAGGGTGTACTCTTGCATACACGATATTCTGCAGTTTCTTTTTAATTTTATTTGCCTCAAAAATCTGCCCAAGTTCGATGCGTTCTATTTCTAAAGTCACTGCCAAATTTACCAACTTGTCAATGTGCTCTACGTTTGTTTCGGAAAATTCATACAACATTTTCGCCTCTTTAATGAACCTGTATGACGCATTCAAACGATACAACGATCTCACTTTGTGGGTCACGCATTTGAGATTCCATTCTTTGAAGGTAGTACGCCGCCCTTTGTAATTTCCAAGTTCCTTCAATATATTCTGTGTATCAATAATTTCACTGCAACTCATCATTTGTAAATAAACGGCCACTGATAATCGCTTTAATATAAGAATATTCACAAGTCTAATACATTTTTCTCTTTCCACTAGCATAAGATTATCAATGTACATATACCATAGAGCCTATATAATATACTTCAAAAAATCAATGCACAGCAGAACGGCTATAGTACTTTATTTGTTTATTGTAGCAGGCTTGGCAACGTGCATATATTGATCGCTACCATAGACTTGCCTGTCTGCAAACATCTCTCTCTCTCTCTCTCTCTCTCTCTCTCTCTCTCTCTCTCTCTCTCTGTGCAGGAGTTTCGTATTTACAATTTCCTGCAGACTAGAGTAGTACGAAAGTGGGCTTTTGCCTTCTTCGCTACCAAATGGGGACATAACCAGCCGTTCAAGACTGTAACCCCTGTACCCCGTGACTGGCTCACTCGCGTCACGTGTGTGTTTACACCTGGAAGTTCTACCTCCGGCGGGACAAAAAAAGTGAACCTCATAAGGAATAACTATGACTTGGGGGTTAGAGGCGAGGAGGGGTGTCCGAGACTCAGAGGGTAGCAAACTGGACAAAACGGCAGTTTCGTACAGGGACACCTTCTAATAAGAATGTTGTTTCAGTATTGTGGGCATCCGGCACATACTACACAATACGGAGTGAACTTTAGGTGGCAGAGGACAGTTTCAATAATTGGCCTTTGACAAATTTCTTAACTTAAGACTTGTGTGACTTTTTGAGCTATTATTGTGTAATAATTAAATATATGGATATATTTGTGAATTTGGTCTTTCTGACTTGTATTGTTCAAATTGATGCAGGCATGTACACCTCATGTAGTCATGCACAAGTGTTGTAGCCAGTGAAATACCAACACTCAGCTAGGAAGCAGAGATAGCCACTTACAGCAGTAGACACGCTGGTTCACGGCAAGTAGAATATCGCAAAAACTGCCTGGATGACAACTATTTTGTATTGCATCAGGCTATTAAGTACACAATGTTTTTCAAAATTATCACCAAGGGAAAGGGTTTGTGTTTGCACTGTGAGCATCACGTGTTCTCAAAAATGGACATCGGAAATGACAAATGCATGTAAAATTTGGGGGTGGGGTGCATCAACATTTTATTCCGTGAATTTCCACTGACTTGTCAGATCAGGTGAATTATATTCTTATGTTTTGCTTTATTATACCTATCCTAAAATATGGACCTTTTTGACCTCACTCATGTATTTTATTTTTAATGAATTTTATATTAGGCAGGTGCATGCAACATAAAATTTGTGCATAAAAATTGTCCCTCGCACCCTTATTATATTCAGCGACCTAATATCAAGATTACAATTACTTTGGAACAGGTAAATATCAGTGTAAAATAGTGACGTTTGTTAAATGTACAAGCTGAATTAAGCGAGTAAATAAATCACACGGAGATGAATTAAATCTAAATGAAGTAGACCATAAACAAACAGACCGTAGAAAAACCTAATTAATTGAAATCTGAAACAATTTCAGAGATAAGGAATTCTCTAAGGCGGAATGGTTTAAAAACATATGAATTATATATTACTTTCACCATTATATTCTTATTGCTGATCAATGAAAGAAATGGAATATTATCTTTAAGACAAATATCATAATACATCTTCCAATTTCTATTTGCGTCTTATGCACTGTACAGATTAATGAGGTCTTAGCAATATATATATAAAGAATACAAATCATATGGCGAATAACAGTCCTTTCAAATGCACTGGATCCAAAAAGGGATCACGTTGGTCGGGGATTGATTAAGATAACTGAAATAAACTGACAACGAACAGTGCACAACTAGTATCTAACTAGCCTAAGCGCTTTCGACTCTTAATGAATCTTCTTCAAAGGCAGATACAAAACATAGACAAGACAAACAAATACAACACAAAAACCGTTGCGATTGCAAAACTTTACATGGCTGTTTCTACAAGAATTAAACCTTTAAATTTATCATGTTTCAACTAGTTTATTTCAGCTTGTTGCGGATGCTTGAAAATATCTTTATTGACCTAGAAATCGACGAGCGATACCGACATGTTGTTTTATGTTCATTTTAAGTAGGCGCAATTTATATCCCGGATATTTCATTGTCATACTAGTAATTATAGGCCATTAAGCAAATTTAGAGAATTATTTAAAAGAAAATGTGTCGGCTGCAAACGCAACTGTTTTTGTGTTGTATTTGTTTGTCTTGTCTATGTTTTGTATCTGCCTTTGAAGAAAACTCATTATAGGCTATTAAGCAAATTTAGAGAATTATTTAAAAGAAAATGTGTCGGCTGCAACCGCAACGATTTTTGTGTTGTATTTGTTTGTCTTGAGTAGTGTAGTGGGATACCCTAGCGTCAATGGGAATTGGCATTACGGGACCCTACTTTGTACCCTGGCGTCAAGAGTTTAGGGTCAAAAGCACACCCTGGGACACCCTGGCGTCAAGATTTATAGCTACAAAATTAGTGGGGTTGTACCCTAGCGACAAGATTTATAGCCTCACGTAGACCTCTATGTTAAATTTAGAGGGTTGTACCGTAGCCTCAAGATTTATAGCCTCACGTAGACTTCTGTGTTAAATCTGGTCGTTTACACTATAGCCTCAAGATTTATAGCCTCACGGGACCCTACTTTGTATCCTACGGACACAGAGACTATCCACACCAACGAATGAAAATGCGTAAAACATACCCATATCTACTATCCACACCAACGGACGAGAACGCATGAAACATACACATAGACTATCCACACCAACGAATGAGTGTAATATTTATTTTTATTCTGATTCTGATTGAAGATTATAATATTTAGTTTTATTTTTTATTCTGATTCAGAAATATTTTTATTTTCATTCTGATTCTGATTCAGAAATATTTTATTTTTATTCTGATTCTGATTCAGAAATATTTTTATCTTTATTTTTATTTTGATTCTGATTCAAAATTATAATATTTATATATTTTATTTCTGATTCTGATTCAGAAATACTTTTATTTTTATTTTTATTGTTATTCTGATTCAAGATTATAATTATTTTTTATTTCTGATTTTGACCACACCAACGTACGAGAACGCATAAAACAGACACATATACTATTCACACCAACGAATGCGAATGCATAAAACATACACATAGACTATCCACACCAACGAATGAGAATGCATAAAACAGACACATATATACTATCCACACCAACGTCCGAGAACGCATAAAACATACCCATATACTATCCACAAAAACGAATGCGAATGCATAAAACATACACATAGACTATCCACACCAACGAATGAGAGTGTATAAAACACACATATATATACTATCCACACCAACGTACGAGAATGCATAAAACACACCATACTTACTATCCACACCAACGAATGCGAATGCATAATACATACACATATATGCTATCCACACCAACGAATGAGAATGCATAAAACATACCCATATCTACTATCCACACCAACAAACGAGAACGCATAAAACACACACATATATACTATCCACACCAAGTAACGAGAATGCATAAAACACACCATACTTACTATCCACACCAACGAATGAGAATGCATAAAACATACACATATCTATTATCCACAGGAACGATCGAGAACGCATAAAGCACACACATTATACTATTTACACAAATGTATGCGAACGCACACAAACACACCTTACACTATCCACACAGAAAGGAAGAAAAGAAAAAACACACCATAGCTACTATCCACACCAACGAATGCGAATGCATAAAACATACACACATAGACTATCCACACCAACGAACGAGAATCCATAAAACAGACACATAGACTATCTACACCAACGAATGCGAATGCATAAAACACACACATAGACTATCCACACCAACGTATGAGAATGCATAAAACATACCCATATCTACTATCCACACCAACGGACGAGAACGCATGAAACATACACATAGACTATCCACACCAACGAATGAGTATAATATTTTTTTAATTCTGATTCTGATTGAAGAATATAATATTTAGTTTTATTTTTATTGATTCTGATTCAGAAATATTTTTATTTTCATTCAGATTCTGATTAAAAAAATATTTTATTTTTATTCTGATTCTGATTCAGAAATATTTTTATCTTTATTTTTGTTATGATTCTGATTCAAGGTTATAATTTTTTCTGATTATTTTTTATTTTGATTCTGATTCAGAACTATCTTTATTTTTATTTTGATTCTGATTCAAGATTATAATATTTATATTTTTTATTTCTGATTCTGATTCAGAAATACTTTTATTTTATTTTTATTGTTATTCTGATTGAAGATTATAATATTTATTTTTTAATTTTTATTCTGATTCAGAAATATTTTTATTTTTTATTCTGATTCTGATTCAAAAATATTTATTTTTATTCTGATTCTGATTCAGAAATATTGTTATCTTTATTTTTATTATGATTCTGATTCAAGATTATAATTTTTTTCTGATTCTGATTCAGAAATAGTTTCATTTTTATTTTTACTGTTATTCTGAATCAAGATTATGATTATTTTTTATTTCTAATTTTAATTCAAGATTAGAATTATTTTTCATTTCTGATTATGATTCAGAAATATATTTTATTTCTGATTCTGATTTTTGTTTTTATTCTGATTCAGAAATATTTTTATTTTTAATCTCATTCTGATTCAGAAATATTTTTTTATTTTTATTCTGATTGAACATTATAATATTTTTTTTATTTTTATTCTGATTCAAGATTATAATATTTATTTTTTATTTCTGATTCTCATTCAGAAATATTTTTATTCATTTTCATTCTGATTCAAGATAATAATATTTATTTTTTATTTTTATTCTCATTCAGAGCTATCTTTATTTTTATTTTGATTCTGATTCAAGATTATAATATTTATATTTTTTATTTCTGATTCTGATTCAGAAATACTTTTATTTTATTTTTATTGTTATTCTGATTTAAGATTATAATAATGTTTTATTTCTGATTTTGATTCAAGATTAGAATTAATTTTTATTTCTGACTTTGAGTCAAGATTAGAATTATTTCTTATTTCTGATTCAGATTGAGAAATATTTTTATTTTTATTTCTATTCTGATTCAGTATTAAAATATTTTTTATTTTTTATTCTGATTCAAGATTATAATATTTATTTTTTATTTCTGATTCTGATTCAGAAATATTTTTATTTTATTCTTCAGAAATATTTTTATTTTTATTATGATTCATATTAAAGAGTATAATATTTATCTTTTATTTCTGATTCTGATTCAAGATTATAATATTTATTATTTATTTCTGATTCTGATTCAGAAATATTTTCATTTTTATTTTTATACTGATTCAAGATTATATTAATTTTTTTATTTCTGATTTTGATTCAGAAATATTGTTATTTTTATCTTATTGTTATACTGAATCAAGATAATAATTATTTTTAGAACCCAAAGTTCACCACTTGACTGTTGCAATAATTGAGAGTGAATAAAAACATATTATTATGTGTATTTGTGTGTTTGTATGCGTGCTCGTACGTTTGTTGGTGTGTATATTTGTGTGTGTTGCTGTGCGCACGTACCTATGTGGATAGTATATAATGGGTTATTTAATTAGCTTCTGAGTGGATAGTAGATATGAGGTTTCTTATTGCCCTTCTGTCTGGATAGTAGATATTGGTGTTTTTATTCTTCCTCCCCTTCTGGGTGAATAAGTATACGACAACGTATAAAACACACACACATATGGATAGTCTATGTGTGTATGTTTTATGCATTCGCATTCCTTTCCGCGTGGATAGTATAAGGTGCGTTTGTGTGCGTTCGAGTACGTTTGTGTGAATAGTATAATGTGTATGTTTTATGTGTTCTCGTTCGTTGGTGTGGATAGTAGATATGTGTATGTTTTATGCATTCTCATTCGTTGGTGTGGATAGTAAGCATGGTGTGTTTTATGCATTCTCGTTAGTTGGTGTGGATAGTATATATATGTGTGTTTTATGAGTTCTTGTTTGTTGGTGTGGATAGTAGATATGGGTATGTTTTATGCATTCTCGTTAGTTGGTGTGGATAGTATATATATATGTGTGTTTTATGAGTTCTCGTTTGTTGGTGTGGATAGTAGATATGTGTATGTTTTATGCATTCTCATTCGTTGGTGTGGATAGTAAGCATGGTGTGTTTTATGCATTCTCGTTAGTTGGTGTGGATAGTATATATATGTGTGTTTTATGAGTTCTTGTTTGTTGGTGTGGATAGTAGATATGGGTATGTTTTATGCATTCTCGTTAGTTGGTGTGGATAGTATATATATATGTGTGTTTTATGAGTTCTCGTTTGTTGGTGTGGATAGTAGATATGTGTATGTTTTATGCATTCTCATTCGTTGGTGTGGATAGTAAGCATGGTGTGTTTTATGCATTCTCGTTAGTTGGTGTGGATAGTATATATATGTGTGTTTTATGAGTTCTTGTTTGTTGGTGTGGATAGTATATGGGTATGTTTTATGCATTCTCATTCGTTGGTGTGGATAGTGTATATGTGTATGTTTTATGCATTCGCATTCGTTGGTGTGGATAGTCTATGTGTATGTTTTATGCATTCTCGTTCGTTGGTGTGGATAGTAGATATGGGTATGTTTTATGCATTCGCATTCGTTGGTATGGATAGTCTATGTGTGTATGTTTTATGCATTCTCATTCGTTGGTGTGGATAGTATATGTGCATGTTTTATGCGTTCTCGTACGTTGGTGTTGTCAAAATCAGAAATAAAAAAAAATTATAATCTTGAATCAGAATAACAATAACAATAAAAATAAAAGTATTTCTGAATCAGAATCAGAAATAAAAAATGTAAATATTATAATCTTGAATCAGAATCAAAATAAAAATAAAGATAGTTCTGAATCAGAATCAAAATAAAAAATAAATATTATAATCTTGAATCAGAAAAAAAATAAAAATAAAAATATTTCTGAATCAGAATCAGAAATAAAAAATTAATATTATAATCTTCAATGAGAATAAAAATAAAATATAAATATTATCATCTTCAATCAGAATCAGAATAAAAATAAATATTATACTCATTCGTTGGTGTGGATAGTCTATGTGTATGTTTTATGCGTTCTCGATCGTTGGTGTGAATAGTAGATATGGGTATGGTTTAATCATTCTCATTCGTTAGTGTTAATAGTATATGTGTGTGTTTTATGCATTCGCATACGTTGGTGTGGATAGTCTATGTGTCTGTTTTATGGATTCTCGTTCGTTGGTGTGGATAGTATATGCGTGTATGTTTTATGCATTCGCATTCGTTGGTGTGGATAGTAGATATGGTGTGTTTTTTCTTTTCTTCCTTTCTGTGTGGATAGTGTAAGGTGTGTTTGTGTGCGTTTGCGTACGTTTGTGTGAATAGTATAATGTGTGTGTTTTATGCGTTCTCGGACGTTGGTGTGGATAGTATATATGTGTCTGTTTTATGCATTCGCATTCGTTGGTGTGGATAGTCTATGTGTGTGTTTTATGCATTTTCGTTAGTTGGTGTGGATAATAGATATGGGTGTGTTTTATGCATTCGCACTCGTTGGTGTGGATAGTCTATGTCTGTATGTTTAATGCATTCTCATTCGTTGGTGTGGATAGTCTATGTGTATGTTTTATGCATTCGCATTCGTTGGTGTGAATAGTATATGTGTCTGTTTTATGCGTTCTCGTACGTTGGTATGGTCAAAATCAGAAATAAAAGATAATTATAATCTTGAATCAGAATAACAATAAAAATAAAAATTAAAGTATTTTTGAATCAGAATCAGAAATAAAAAATACAAATATTATAATCTTGAATCAGAATCAAAATAAAAATAAAGATGGTTCTGAATCAGAATCAAAATAAAAAATAATCAGAAAAAATTATAATCTTGAATCAGAATCATAATAAAAATAAAGATAAAAATATTTTTGAATCAGAATCAGAATAAAGATAAAATATTTTTGAATCAGAATCTGAATGAAAATAAAAATATTTCTGAATCAGAATAAAAAATAAAAATAAATATCATAATCTTCAATCAGAATCAGAATAAAAAAAAATATTATACTCATTCGTTGGTGTGGATAGTCTATGTGTATGTTTCATGCGTTCTCGTCCGTTGGTGTGGATAGTAGATATGGGTATGTTTTATGCATTCTCATACGTTGGTGTGGATAGTCTATGTGTGTGTTTTATGCATTCGCATTCGTTGGTGTAGATAGTCTATGTGTCTGTTTTATGGATTCTCGTTCGTTGGTGTGGATAGTCTATGTGTGTATGTTTTATGCATTCGCATTCGTTGGTGTGGATAGTAGCTATGGTGTGTTTTTTCTTTTCTTCCTTTCTGTGTGGATAGCATAAAATGTGTTTGTGTGCGTTCGCGGACATTTGTGTAAATAGTATAATGTGTGTGTTATTAAATGCAGATATTTTATACGGTGTGTTTGGAAATTGAAATAAATCCACACTGCAGTTTACAATAATTGATTTATTCAGTATACTGATCGCATGTAGTTTGCCCGTTTATCCAGCATAGGTAACTTCATAATAATTTCTGAAACATATATCTGTAAGGATGGTCCGTGGTCCAGTGCTAGCGTGACGGATTCTCATACTCGAGGTCTGGCGTTGCAATCCCGTTACTGACAAATTAATCAAAAATAAAAATACAAAAATATAAGTAAAAATATTTCTGAATTAGAATAAAAATATAAAAAATATTGTTGAATCAGAATAAAAACATAAAACTAAACTCTTTCTGAATCAGAATAAAAATATAAAATAAAATATTTCTGAAATCCTACCGAATTTATAAAAACGATGGGGCAATTGCCCGTTAAATCCAGAAAGTCCTACCGAATTTATAAAATCTCAAAAAAATTTCATTATAATAAATATTTCCGAATCAGAATAGAAAATAAAAATTTCATTATAATAAATATTTTTGAAATCCGACTGAAATCACAATTTCGATGGGGCAATTACCCGGTAAATCCAGAAAATCCGTCAGAATTTATAAAATCGATGGGGCAATTACCCGTTAAGTCCAGAAAATTCGACTGCAATCACAATTTCGATGGGGTATTTGGTACTCAAAATCTTGAAATCTTACCGAATTTTCTCCAAAATAAAATTTCATTATAATAAATATTTCTTAAATCCAACCGAATTTATAAAATCGATGGGGCAGTTACACTCCAGAACATCCGACTGAAATCACAATTTCGATGGGGTAATTACCCGTTAAATCACTATTTCGATGGGGTAACAAACAAATATTATAATGAAATTTTTATTTTTATATTTTTATTCTGATTCAGATTCAGAAATATTTTTATTTTTTATTCAGATTCAGAAATATTTTTATTTTAAACAAATATTTATTATATAATGAATTCCGAAAACATTATGCAATTATTTCTGAGATTAATAATTAAATGATGAGATATAGAATTATCTGAACAATTAGATCCTGAAAAATTCACAAATGATATTGAAGTGCTACAGGAACGGAAATATGATGGGAGAGATACAGTAGCAGCTGAATACAGATTCATTAAATTACTTCAACAAGCCATAAAACAATCTCTACTTTATGTAATTTATAATGAGTATATTCGAAAATTTGTTTCACTCACAAACAAGATTGAGAAAAGTAGATCAGAGTTATCATGTGAATACGAAGCAAAAAAGATTGTAAATTCACGTGTGCGACAGCTGAAAAAATTTATGTACGATTGTAAACTCAGTGACAAGGTCACCGATGAAGTCACTGACGAAAGTCAAGAGGGATTGTGAAAATGAAAACTGTATTTATTTATTCTGATTCTGATTCAGATTATAATATTTATTTATATTCTGACTCAGATTCATATTTTTTAAATTTTTATTCTGATTCTGATTCAGATCATTTTTTATTAATTGAGAATTTTTTACTATATCGATTACATCATCGAGAATCTTACTACGATGTTTGTTTAGACAATAATAACACACCATCAATTGTTTTGCATGGGTTAGTTTTTCTATCTCGGCAATTATTCCATCCATTATATTTATTTGTGTAATTTAATTTGAGAAGAGATCAGTCACGATCTCACATACAAACATATTGCCAAAACTACATTCCTTAAATCAAGTAAGTGTCCGGTTTGGTCAGTAAGTCTAAAATGTATCCGTGATAATAACGGATTATGACATCGCAGATAAACCGGATTAACAGGTACTGACACAATTAAAACCCAGGAGATACTTCAGGGGTAAATGAATATAAGATATAGCCTTGCTGTGCTTGTATGGATCTTTCAAGATCTACTTGATAACTTCCATCAATAGCATCACACACCAAATTAACCGCGATCGTTGATGTGATAGCGACAACACCTGAAGATATATGACCACCTCCGCCGTATGGATCATTGTTATATTTAAGGATATCTGCCGGTGGGGATATTTTTCTCTACGATTTTGGGATAGTATTCATCGATGATATCATTGACGGTTTACTTTAGTTCTTCGTCGTTAAATCCTGGTAATACAAATCTTGGTAATTCTGCTTCGGTTATTTTATAATGTGTTGTAAATAATTTTTTATGGGTCGTTTTGGGAGGGGGCATCCGTAGAAAATTTCGCCAATACTAATAAATTAATCTCCGTCGACAATAACTGTTTCAATGATAAGTTTATTGATATATTTGAGGTCCGATGCAACTTGGTTTAGATGTTGTATCGTTGCGCTGATCTGTTGTTTTATATTATCGTTGTAATATTGTGCCACACTGGAAAATAAATTTCGTTGTTTGCTGCTTACTTGTTGATGTTCAGATTTAATTACGTCGGAAAATGATTTAATAAATTCTTCGTCGATGATCGGATTTTTATTATTGTCATAAATATATAATGTTCTCCACATTTTATTAGGTTTTGTACCATCAGACGCATAATAATATTTCTCGCCAGATACACCACGTGTTTCCGTGGTCTTCCATGGGTGACTTTTTCGATACTCTGGAAGTGCGTTGTTGTAAAATATTCTTTTATCTGTGGTGAAATCAACACGTTTAAGTTCTGGTAGACCTTCATATGTCGGTGGAACTTCTGACCATCCTAATACAGTTCTGATCGATGACTGATATATAACTACGGCGTAGTCTGGTGCTGATATTTCTATCGCAGCTGATAATGTTGACTCATGAACAGTAATAGCGATTTTGGATTCTTTTCCTGTGATAGATTTAATCCTGCTTTGGAATTCACTATTGATCTGTTCTATCTGATAACTGCACGTAGGAATACCAACAACTTGCCAATCTGGAGTTCCATCGGGTATATTTTTATAAGAAAATACTAATGAGTTGTTTGCGGGCAACCTACCGAATAACTTTGATCTAATATTTGGCCAGCTGTAATATACACTCAATTTTGCTAATGCTATTTCTTTGGCTTGAATTGCCGTTGGAAAGTTAACGTCGAATTCAGGATTGATTGAGCTCACTGATATCATTGTGGTTGCTAGCGGTGTTGTATTAGCAACGATTTTTTCTAGCAATTGTGACGATCTTTGATCGTTTGATGACTTTTTTTGTGATTATATTAAGAATACCAGCAACACCGGCTACAATTGCAACACCGATTCCTATAACTGGTGCTATTATGTATGATGCTGATAATGATCCGATTATAGTTGCTGTTCGAGCGACTACGGCAGATACAGAATATACAATTATGTCAGTAACAACGATACGTCTGCGGTATTTTTTTTAAGTTTTACTGTATACTCATCAATGATATTTTTCAGTTGTGTCTGCAACAAACACACTTGTTTTATCCAGTATTTGATCGAGGTCTGTTCAACAACGTTTTTTTTCTTCGGGTTCCACCACGAATGTTTCCTCGTCGTTTTGATCCAGTATTACTAAAACAGATCCAGAGGATCCACCAACTGGATAACAACGCAGTTCAAATGTGGTAGATACTGTAAATGTTGTAACGCAGAGTACGGAGAATCTGTATATGCTGGTAATCTCAGCGCGATGTTTAATGGATTTATTGAGTGGTTCCCTACTGTACATATTACATCATCGGTAATCTTTTTGATGTCGGCGAGTTTAATGTCGACGACTGCTGGATTTCCAAAAAAATTCATTAGTATTTTTATTTATGTCAGAGAGTTTAATGTCGACGACAGCTGGACTTCCCAAAAATTCATTAATAGCTCTATTTGTTTTTCTACGAAATTTCAAAAACGTGGTTACGTGAGTAGTATAATCAGATCTAAATGTGGCCAATCCATCATTGATTGTCATCAGCGATGTCATTATCGGAATGTTCCTATCATCGAGATCTTTTTTTTTGTTGCAGCGTCGTCGTTTGATTCTGGTTCTCTAAGACCAGTAATTTTATTATTAGATATGTTCAGAGAACCAGTCATTGTATCATCGGCGGATAACAAACTATCATCGATCTGAGTTCTGATCGTGTTGTTGTTGCTGTCTACGTATCTTTTTGTTGCCACATCATCGTCTGATTTTGGTTCTCTCACATTGATAATTGTATTTTTGCTCATGTTGAGATCGCCATACATAACATTTCCAGTTCTTCTGATGCGTCCAGCAATCTCTCTCATGAGTGTTAAGACTGATTCCTCCGAGTCTTTAATTTTACCGTTCTTAGTAAATACCACTAAGTTATTTTCGGTTGCATCTGGAACTCGCAGAATAATATCTGTCAACGGGATATTGCTCGTTTTTAATCGTCCTTGTTTATCCTGAAAAACAACAACTTCGTTTTGGTCCACATCTACGAGACGTAAAAGATTATCTATTTCGTCCTTGATATGATCAAGTGTTGCGTATTTGGATAATTCACCTTGAGGTTTGAGACTCCGAGAAGATCTTCCGAAAATATATACCATTGTATATTCACTAAGACCCGTTTAAAACGATGATGGATGGTTACATCGTTTGGTGGTATAATCGTGCACGACTTTATGAGGCGGTGTTGTTGATGATGACACAGCTCCGAGTACAGCGATTACTTCACGACCACATATTGGCGGATCAGTTATTGTCTGTGTTGGTAATGTTGAATACCACAAGAGAGTGTTTTGAAGTCCGTTAACATATTTTTAAAATTCCTTCGGTGGTGCCAACCCATACAAATCAAAATAAATAATTCCACGTGGATCAATCGCATATACAACCCAGTGAGTACCTGGACCAGAACTTCCATCGAGATTGATGATACCGGTCTCAACACGATTTGGTTGTTTTAGTAATTGATCACGCATAAAAACACCTCTGAAGTTTTTTATATTTAATCGCTTAGCAGCATCAAGTAAATCAAAATTGGACATGGGAAGTATCAACGATGTGTCCCTGGCAGTCTTAGACCTTTCCCTGTTGATTTGTTTTGGAAGATTTTAGTCCGTGACCTGTTGCTTTCTTTAATGTCACCCCAGCGGCAGTTCCAACAGCACCAAGTGCAGCTGCTTTTGCAACAGCTGTAGCTGCAGAGGCTATCAACGCTGGTACAGCCGCGAGAAGTGGAAATATACCACCCGTTTTGGCAGTGTCGCTAACGGCACCCGCAGAAAGATCAAGTCTGACACTAGTCGCTGATTTTTTTGGCGTCATTGAAGTGCCTGAGTTGACGTTCTGTCAGTGATAGTTTATTTGGACCACCTGCGAACTGTCCTCGTTTCAGATTTTTTTTTTATTCCCGAATTCTTTTTTGATACTGATTGCAGTTTTTTAATCTGACCAGGAGTCAGAATAACACTAACATGATGATATGACATTATAATGTCATCAGCTATTTAATTACATGTTTTCGACTGGGGCATCAATGACTCTTATTCGTGAACCAACACCTTCAAGCAACATTGTTTTATCTGAGAGTATAACAGCGATTACTCTGTAATTAGCAACAGCTGCTCCTCTTGCCACACGAGCTCGGAAGTGTATATCAACTACTGATTGTCTGAACAAATCCAAGTGTTCCAGTGAGAAATTACAGATCGGATATAATGTTGTGAAATCCCGCTGAGATATTTGCAAACCAGAATCAACATTTTGATCACGCCCCACGAATGTCATCAAACGATGATATACACATGCAACATGATTGTTATCAAAATTCAGTAATATATCCTCAGCTGATTCTTGATGTCCATTTATTCTCAGTGAAACTTCAGTTTGTCAAATATCATTACACTTCGTAATTGTGAGTTTACTCGTGCAGCATCTTGGAAAGCAATGAATATATGTCGCAGTACAGAGACACCTTGCTGTGATGCTATCTGCCATGTGAATAAACCATTAATGTTACTTTGAACGCTATCTGTGGTCATCGTCAACCATGATAATGTTGATTTACCACCGCTGTCCATAAAAAGAAAGTAAGGGTTTTTTCTTCGGTTAGTAATGGAGTCATTGTTGGCATCCACAAAGAAAGTTTTGTCAGTATTACTTTTCCATGAAGTGCCACGGTTGCAGCTGCTTCAACTCCTTCAGCGTGCCATATTGCATCATCGTCGGTAGGTTTTCTCACAAGGACGATTGTATGTTTTACCCCGAAGATAACCTTTCTGACATTTCTGCAAAATCCAAAGATATGTGATAGTGGAATCACACATGAAAATTCTTCATCATCGTCGTTCAACTTCTGCGTGCTGCGAATCCCAAATTGAAATTTTCATTCATTGATACAACTGTGTCTCCAGCTGCATTCAGCCTCACGTTATTACTTTCGGGTTGATCAGTTGTATCCTTTGCAAACATCATTGATGGACCAGCTGATCTCGAGTAATCATCGCTGTATCTTACTAGACCCAATATCGTTGTGGCAACGTCGACGTCTTTCTGAATTGATTTAATATTTCTTCCGTCGATAATATATGTAGCACTGTCGAACAACGCCATGATGTCATTATTAACAAAACCAACTCGATCATCAAATCCATATGCTGTATCATCTAATTTTAAAAGGCTACCTTCTACTTTAATGAATGCCTCAGCGGGCAAGAAATATCTGCTTGTATCCTGAACTTGTAATTCGATTCTTCCACGTTCTTTAGGTACACGTGCGTCATAAGAATTATACTGATAATAACGCACTGATTCATCCTTGAGAACTAGTGCGTCCATGTCGAATGCGGGATCAGATACATGTTTGAACATCTTTATTATATTTTGTTATCGTCTAACACGAAGACCACTTCCTGCTATCAGACTAGCAGTTATATATTTTTCTTTTTCTGATAGGGGTACACCAGCCAACTCTGCTAGTTTTGATCTGCAGCCTGATGTATTATTTTACTAACATTTGCAGGCATAACTTCTGTGCTGGGTAATTTTACTGGCTGAGGTTTTCGTCGTTAAAATCGTGCTAATCTATCCTTGATTGCAGAGAATGCTTTACTAGCAACATCACCAACAACACCAATATCTTTATCACGAACAACGTCAGTAGCTTTCATTCCCAGTTGCTTTGCAATCGGTATTGCTTTTGGGGCTACCCTTCTAAATAAACCCTGAACAATATCACCGAGTCCATCACAATAGATCGCTTTATAAGTAGGTAATCGCGAATTTATCACCCTGACCATGATCGGTCCACGTTGAGCATAATGTATAATCATCTGATTTTCTTGTCACTGATCTAATTGTATACTCTCAATCACTGCGGTAATCATCGGCGATTTCATCGATGAGGGACCGATACACATTAATATCCGTGATACCACCGTAAAAAATCTCTGACAAATATCAGCTGCTTCATTAATGATTTCTGGGGAATTATTACCGGCTCGTTTTCCACCAATGAGGATTTCTAATCGTTCTACATTGGCAAGGATATTATTGGGACATGGAGTAATAAGGCCACTTCCTCGAGTGGCCCAGTCGCTCAGACCACTTCCAGTTGTTTCTTTCTTACTTGGTGAACTTGATTCCCTCCTTAGTTTAATTTCTTCAGATTCCAAATCTTCTTTTTCTTTTTGTTTCCTTGCTCGTTCAACCTCTTTAAGTTTAGACTTCATTTCTTCTTCTCTTCGTTTCCTTTCTTGCTTTTCTCGTTCAATATACTCATATACTGCATTATTAAAGATGTCAAAATTATTAATATCTTCCACAGGTCTGATCTGCGGAGTATCAGTATAGATGCGATATACATCCCTAGTCCAATTGGCTGATCTCATAGATCTAACATATTCGGGTTTTACATACTTATCTATGTTATGATATCCATACGCGGCAGTATTAAGAATTTGGTCTGGGTCCTTGATAGCGGCAATACCTTCAGGCGTGAACTTATCTATGATGTTAATTCTAACTCTTGGAAGAGGTTGTTGCTGATCTTCAGGTGGTGGTTGAGCTGCTTGAAGACAGCCAGGCAATGTTTCAAGAGCTTTTGTGTTGCCTCAATTGCTGTGACAATTTTCTTTGTTGGTTCGACAACTGGTTTAAATAACTGTTCTGTACCCTCTGTAAATTCCACCTGAGACTCCTGACGCTCTTGTAGTTGTTTCTTGACAGAATCACGGACGGAGAGATATTTCTTAATTGTCTCTAGTCGCTGTCATGCTAGTTAACTGTGTGAGATTCCGTTAGTGATATAATAATGATTTAATTAAGCCACACCCACACAGCAGCAGGGAGGGCGAGGACAAAAATTGAGTGTTCGACGGGTAAACGAACACGCCTTAAAAAACGAAAACACAGACGTCAAAGCTAAAGTAACAAAAGGGGCTAACCCAATTAGAGAAGTCTCGGTCGGTTAGAGGCTTCGGTTTGACGTTATTGGCCTTGTATTTTCATTTTTGTAGGAAGCTTTATTTTTCAAAATTAATCCTCCTAAAAAAGTTGTAGGATTCGCCCTCCCTACTGCTCATTGCATGAAAATAATAAAAACCGTAAAACTCAAGTTTTAATGAGTTTCTTTTACTACCTATTATTTCAAAAAGCTATTCTTAGAATAACAATCAAAACGTATTCTGGATCAAGACAGCATAGATGCATGCACTCAGGTTTTCCACAAGCCAACATTCATGGGTAAGTAGGAACTGAACATGAGACCTCACCCTCTGGCCCCCACCCTTCCCAAAATGAGCGACAGCTTATCAGTTTTGAGAGAGAGAGAGAGAGAGAGAGAGAGAGAGAGAGAGAGAGAGAGAGAGAGAGAGTTCAGCCAAATGATTTGCTTTTATGGTTTTTTTCATAGAGAATGCAACGTTGAAAATTATTGATTCGAACGAGTGAGTTTGCTAATGAACACTAACTTCAGTGCATACACAAAATTATGAAAACAATTCAGCGATCTTGCCTTTTCTATAATTGTCATATATAAAATTTCATAGTTATTTGTTCGCTCTGGCTCTAAGTTTTAAATTTAATATTTGAACATTTTCTTGTTCGGACAAACCTGTTACTAACGGTCCCAGGTGCCCGACTTACTGTGCATTATAAAAGACCATTTAATGGCATTCCGGAATGCGTTCATTCTATTCCTGGAAATAATATTTCTATTCCTGGTAGTATCTCGAACTAATCAGATGACATTGCGGCTTTATGTCACAGGATGTCGGGAAGAAAGTGCTAGTTTTAAAGTTAAACTATTAGCACACAAGTCCAATTTTAACAGTAAGTGACACTGATGAATGATACGTCTTCCTCTTGACATGAAGAACTGTCATAAAACCACAAGTATTTCTTGGCTATTTTCACTTGATGGGTGAGGAGATAAAATAAGTAAAGTGAACTCATAACAATGGAATAATGCTGGGAAGACAGGAAGTGATGCTAAACAAAAAGTACAGAAGAGTTGTCTTTAACGGACACACTATTTAGACGATCAAACGCGCGCCAGTAACGAGAGAGCTTTTATAGTACTGTTTCTATCATATCATTATATTAGAATCATATACAGCTTGAATTAATGGATATGTGTTTATATAGGACAGAATTAGTCAGTCATTACCATGTCTTCTACAAAAGCTTTTTATTAGATCTTGACCTCTATATATAACAGATGCAAAACTAAAGTGCAAGCAAAGAAACACTGTGGAGAATAAACTCAAACCAGAAATGTATCCGTAGGACACACACACACACACACACACACACACACACATATATATATATATATATATATATATATATATATATATATATGCATAGGTATGCAAAAGAAGTCACAATGGTTGGAAAGGAAAGGTTACAAAATAAGTCACAAAGGCTGAAAAGGAAAGAGTACAAAAGAAGTTACAATGGCTAAATATGAAAGGTACAAAAGAAGTCACATAAAATGAAAAGGAAAGGGTACAAAAGAAGTAACACTGGTTGAAAAGGAAAGGGCAATCCATATATATATTAGACCGTGACAAGAACGATAGCCATATGTTGACCAGAAATCAATAACGTCTGTCAAGTTTCATTGCTGTTAATCAAAGCTGTAGGAATAGTTGTAAGAGTTATCAATTATAATTATAGCATATACATTTAGTATAAACTGGTACACAACTCTGAAAAAAAACGAACTGCAGCATTCGGACAGTGACATGAACATATCCAACTCGTATCCAAAATGTCTGCAAAGTTTCAGGGAAATTCACCAAAAGGTGCCGCACTAGGTTCTCAACCAAGAACTATCGCAAAGAAACCATGGGGCTTATAAATATCCGTAAATGCATTGTTTCGCCCACGACGACGTCGATGCAAATATAGTAACACCTGACTAAACACTCCCTATAATCTTGATCTCTTACCTTTTACCACTGAATTTATCGGGGGTTCATAAGTAAGAAATCTGATAACAATCTATATATGGAAACAGAAGGTATGGTTGCAAAAAGAGCTCTTAACATTTTATCCAGCAAAACTAAACAACAAAATTCACATGTTATCTTAACCCTAACCCTTGACACCTGCATCCATCATCATCACCAAGGATATGATGATTAATTTGGTTAAAAATCTAATGTCTCCCATAGCCACGTGATATAAATGTTAAGAAACTGACTATTGTGACCTTGACATTTGATGTTTTGATCGCCGTATCAGTGGCGGCAATTATATTCGAAGGTAAACATCTTAACCCATCTGATGTCAGTTCATCCATGACAATAACTGATGTTACTTATAGAGCCAAAAACTTAAACATTGATCACTTACCTAGAATTCCAGGATGAAAACATGAAACAATGAAGCCAAAAGTTGATGCCTGCTTGACGGACAGAAGCACTGACAGATGGACATTGCGACCCTTATGCGACATACGTCACAGTAAGAAAAAAACCTCATCGGAATGTAATGACAGAACAAATGATCCTAAATCTGCCCTAATTGTATAAAAGCAGACAAAGTTATTTAGATGCACACGTTAATTCAATATCAAATGGAATCATATGGTTAGCGAGCATACTGATAAGTTATTGTATATGGGCATATGATGGACAAATAGATAATTGGTGAGACGGAATAACTTTAGAATAGAATGACGGGACAAATTATTGAGTATTACTATGGAATTCTTGCAGTTTGGCAAGGATGATAAAAGGTCTATCCAGTTTAGCCAGCAGTAATAATGATAGAAACTAAATGAACGGTAATGTACTTTTGGACCTACAAGACAGGAATTACACGACGGAGGTTATAGCTTGTGGTAAAATATTTATGAAATTCATTCAGTACTGCCTGACAATGATAAATATTAGCCTGGCGGCGTTTATTAAGCTATGTGAATTTCGGGACCAGTCCCAACGCAATGAAAATTACAGTTTTAAAAAATTAGGCTCTATGTTAAATTTACGTTAAACGCGTACTCCCACGTTAGTGAAAGTTATCTTCTGCTTGCTCATGAACCATGAAAACATTTATATTCCCATGCTTTTTAAAGAAAATGCAGTGGTTATGTGATATCGGCAGTCAGGATGCGCGATACTTCTCGAATGTTTTTTCGCGTTCCATCGTTTCTAATAGTCTAGGATCATTTTTCTCAAGCTGATGATTTCCAGAGAATTGTCAAATTCTGTATACCGGATGACGTTCACTGTGCTGATCAGAGAAACTGTAAACTGAAATTCCACACAAAGTTTGGCCGATTTTATGGGATCAAAATGTCCCACTTTGGTCTGGAATTAAATCAGATCCCCACAAAGCATATACTACTGCATAATGTAATACGAAATACCGTGGAGGCTGTAGATATCTAAATGTCATATGGCTTCAAACAGTGTCAAGCAAGATCTCAAGTATTTTTTCTGTGCCAAGTTAGGTCTGGTACACACCGTCTGAAAATCTCAAGTGACTTCTTTCTTGGATACGCTGAAGTGTTGGAACTCAGAAGGTTTTTGATCGATGACTTTGTTGAGGACCGCATTGCTGACGATGCTAACGATTAAACGTTTGGGTAACTGTCCTTGGAAAACATCATCTTCGATCTTGGATCGGACTTCAGATGGAATGGTGAAGGTTTTCACTTCCACTCGTCTTAGTGGATACTTGACTGTCGATCTGCTCAAAATTTGATCTATGTCGTTTCCCACATTAGGTAAAAGTTCCACACGGTGCACGTGAAGGTAGGCTTCTTCGATGATGGTTTTAACTCGTTAACATTCAAGTTCCAGCATATGCATTAGCCATCAAATGGAAAACGGTACTACTTCAATTCAGTCTCAGGCTTATATCCACACCAATCAACAAATACGTATCTTGCAACCACATGTCTGAAGGCAAACGATTCATCATTTATAAACTGCGTCCTCGTTTATGGTTTCTTTCGAAGGTTGTATAAACTGCGTCCTCGTTTATGGTTTCATTCGAAGGTTGTTAAATAAAACATTGTGAGGATTTTCAGCTTCTGTCAATTCTCTGTCGTTGAAGACATCCAAGGTGTTAGGTTTTCATAACACGGAAGCATCCAGTTGTGTTTCGTGGCTTCTCATCCATGCGTGAAGAGATGTTCCAGGTAAATTCGGTGAGGGTAAGTATCCATGATACTGCTGACTACTTTGTTATGCATATATAAATCCACTTCCCTGAACAATGAATGCATGCAAACGTTGGAGGGAGTTACTCTGACATCTTCCTCTGGATTGGTGTTGTCCACGTTGATAACTTTGACTTTTAGGTACAAGTGACTTCTATTCAGATCGATGTAAATATCGTTTTGTGCTTAGATTCAACTTCATTTGGGGCTGCGGTAGTCAAAGACGACACTGATGAAATTCTTCCCAGTGGAATTCCTCCACCTATTTGCTCAACTAAGTTGTATTCTTTCTTGTTGGCGCTGACGTAGCTGGAGCAGATGGTGGTGGTGGTGGGGGGGTCGGTTCGGAGACAGCGGGTCCACCCACCTTACCTAGGAAAAATAAACCGCGAAACGAACGGATCGTTTTCTAGAGTACGTTTTCTTTACATTTAGATAGTTAAAATTATACCCTCGAAACATTTAAAATGTAGAAGTTTATAACGGCTTCACTCCAAGGGCTTCCATCCTACAGACCCCTTGCATACTTGCTCATGACCCCCACTACACCCCGATCAGATATTCCTGGATTAGCCTCTAACGCGTATAGGCCGGGTGTTATTTATATTTAATTTGCATTGCTTGTTATGGTTTTATTTTTTTTTAAATTGTTTTATTTCATTGTATGCTATTTATATTCTAACATTGTACTTTGGACTGGACCTTGTCCAAAATCAAGTTCATTTTCGAACTGACCTGACTCAGTGATTTTGGTTTCCTAAACAATACGTCCATCTCATTCGGAGTCTATAACTTCGGAAATTCTCCATGAAATGCCAGGTATACCTGGTTTTTTTTTTTTTAACATTTTAAATTATAATTTTAGAAATAGATTTCTAATTATAAATACAATTTTATCTTGCAAACATTTGGAACGTTCCAGAAGATAAATTTCCATTAGGTAATAGGTTTATTTTTTAGAAGTGCTAATTGTGACCTGAGGTCAAGTAGAGGACTATATAATTTTGTATTGCTAGAAATTATTAATTAATTAATTCGTGCTTTAGGATATTAATAGAATCAATTGTATTTATTGTTGTGTCCAGAAATTCATTTGGGCTGGAATTTTATTTATTCAAAATGTTTAATTTCAGTGGTTCTTCTTTGGAAAAAAAAAAATGCTCAAAAATAATATTCTTGGAAAACGAGACTTGAATTTATAGCGAAATTTCAAAAGGATATATTCTGAATTGTATTATTGTGATCAAACAAAAGACTGTTGGCAAATCACCACTTCACGGGCCACCACAGGCACATCAATACTTCCAGAATCGGATTTAATTTGGATTTCCACTAAAGTGTGTTCAAAGCTATAATCATTAGGACCTGTGTCTGTAATTTTAGGATTATTTGGGATTGCACTTCAAGAGAGACAAATACAATTGTAGAATGTGAAAATAAGAGAGAATTATGGAGAAAAAGAAAAAAGGAAGGAATGGGAATTTCAATTTAGATTTAAAGAATTAGAGATGGCAAGTGAAAAGTACTACAAGAATGTAACTTACACACAATTCAAGTTTTGATGTTACTAAAATTATTAGGTTAGTACCTCCTTTTCAATACAAAGAAGTAGATAAATATTTTCATCATTTTGAAATATTTGCTGAAAATTTAAAGTGGCCAAGAGACTCTGTTATTACAAAGTACATTTTTTGGCAAAGCTCGGAACATCTACGCTTCTCTGTCAGTACAGCAAAGTGCTGAGTATGATCTGTTTAAGAAATGTATCTTGAAGGGTTATGAGCTGGTACCTGAGACTTAT
The DNA here is from genome assembly GCA_016617855.1 of Megalonaias nervosa. NCBI lineage: Eukaryota > Metazoa > Mollusca > Bivalvia > Unionida > Unionidae > Megalonaias > Megalonaias nervosa. Next base: position 46,178 of record JAECUM010009782.1, on the reverse strand, counting down.
CTACAAAAGTTTATGAACTACGAAAAAGAAACTGGACAAAACCACTGCTAGTAGTGTTTCACATGTTTGTGGCACGGCTGTTTGCCAAGAGTAACAGTCTGGTATACCGGAGCAAAGTACAAAATTCCATTCTCTTTTGTCGGACCATGAGGGTCACCTTTAGCGAGTTCAACCACGAGTTTGGCGGCGCAGAAAACGTCACCGAAGTGCAGCGCGACAAGGGCGTACTAGTCACAGATGACTCGTTGGCCCTCGGCCAAGCAAAGCACCAATGCCGACTGGCTTCTATCCGAAGGTCAAATAGTCTAGAGAAAAGTTCTTACAAAGGCATAGAAAAAATAGTGGGTGAGTGCTACAGAGTCTGGACAAAAACAGAGGCCGACGGCATATAGGACTCTCGGGTCGCTGGTAAAGAAAATAAAAGCAACGTTAGCGACTGCTAGGATTGCCCGTCTGCAGGATATTACCGCCATCTTTTGTGCCGGCCTAGAGGTGTGGAGGGAGCCATTGGCGTATGCCAATTTTTGTAGTGCTGAGAGAATCAAGCAGGAACGAGGCGCCGGCTATCTCCCGCTGACTACATGCTCTATTTGTATCCACCACCTTCAAATGTAAACTGGTGGCCTGTAGACGACGATGTGTTTATACAATTTCAATAAGATTTTTATTTTAAAGCAAATTTAATTTATTATTTGAATTACTGAATAAATGGATGCCTTGTGCAATGGCTATAGTACCACTTCTCCCACCCGCCCCACCCAAAGGTTGTCTTTGTATGTTAATTCGCGTATTTGTATTTTCCTTTCCTTGCTTGTATCTGCATACATGTCACTGATTTACACAACCCCCTTAACATCTAACTAACCATGAAACTAAAACGATTGCTCCTAGAATTCATTACGAAAGCTATACGAAAGGTCTTTAAAATGTGTTGTTTGTCCTCTTTTATTTACTAAAGCTTTAAAAAGAGAGAAAAAACCCAGCACAAATAAACAAAATACAAACGATCGACTTTCTTCATTCTCTTAACTTACGAATTATAAGTAAGTCCGTGTAAAGCATATTATCCAATAAACTATTGAAAAGTAAACGTTATTTTAGTCAAATCTCTAGAAGGTGTCTTGCAGAACCCGGTGTCCCACCTGTTTATGTGCAATGATCTATCCTCGTATAAAGCGAAAAAGTAGTGTAGCACAACACTATAAAACACAACGTTGACGTTGACTGCGCTGCTGTAATCGTCACCAGATTAGTGAAACCGATGTCTCAAAGTTCAGTTGAGACAAAAAGAAAAACAATATAAGAATGCACTTCACCCTTGGCAAGTTTTCATCACAAATCACTGGTAACAAAACAAAAGGTTTTGAAACGCTCCCTTGAAGTACGAAACTAATACTGGACAAAAGCAACCAATTGTAATTAAAACTAAGTGATTTCTTATATTCATTTCCTTCGTCTCAACTGCGATTGAAGCATCGTAGTGAACTAAAGTGCTTGCAGGCTTGGTGCGGGGATACGTCATTGCACGTAATCAGTGTCTGTGGTACGAGCATCACACTTGGTACCTCCACCAGCAGTGTTAGTTTATTTTAATCTCGAGCCTGGTTAGAACTGGCCAAAGTGGGTGTTGAGAGAAGAGTCTGGGAAAAAGCTGTCAAAAAGACCTGAGTTTAGCTTCTATGATCTAGTAGTTTCACCAAAAGTGTTTTAGTTTTCGGTACATGAGATAGATCAACACAATCTATACCTATGAATTTCCTACTTTTACACCAATCGTCACACGCAAGTGCATGCGTTATGCGGGGTGTGGGTAGTGGTAGTGGTAGGGTGGGGTGGGGTGGGGTGGAATTAGATATAAGGTTTGTAAAGTTGTTGGTAGCGTAAACTTATGTAACTGTTAATAATTTTTTGGAAATGCAATTCTTAATTGTTGGAAATACAGTAAATACACATTTGGTCGAAAAAACTTTGCGTAAACGACAACAGCGACACCTCCAAAACGTTGTCACTGGCAAGGCAGACTAAGAGAATCTAACTTGGGGTTTGCACCGAGACGAAAGAATACATTATTTGTCTCCCCACGAGGCTCTACGGAGGAAGGGGGAGGGGAAAAAATATAACCCCGCGATTGGAATTTCAATGCTTTTATACAAACACCGACATTTTTCTCACCCAATATTTTCCAATTCAATTAATTAATCCTGCACTTTTGCAATTTAGTGAACAGATTCAAAACAGGTATTATTATTGCTTCTCACTCTGTATAAAGGTCATCTGGTCTTGTACTTCTTAAAAATAAAAATCTGAATAATAATCTAAGTAGAATCTAGCTATATATGCCGTTCTTAGAAAAGAGAAAAAGTTATAATTGCCAGGTGTTGGAAGTATTGCGCAACGAGCATTTCCAGCCACGTGCTATTGTTGTTCAAAAACAGTACTACGCATTTATTCGAATATGTTAATGAGGGCAATGGAGCGAATTGTCGACCCTAAATAAACAAGTTATGCGCATGAGAAAATAGAAACTCAAAACATTTTATATTATTACTGTATGATCACATTTAATCGATGGGTGTCATATAAAAATAAGTAGTTAATATCTTTTATATGGATAACTTTTAACTTTCATCAGTTCTAATCTGGAAAAGGTCCTATGATAGGCAATAGTACGATACATTACAATACTGGTTGCAGACTACCATCTAGTTATAACTGAGTAGTGACGGATCAGATTTTTTATTCATGATATTCTTGAACATTAATATTTTCTTTCGTAGAAATATGGCAAGTGTTGCTATTACCAGCGCAATAAATACTACGCTACAAGGAAATCGTTGGAATAGCGTGTGGACTGATGAATGAACCATTCTGATTGGTAAGTGCAGGAATTATCATTGTTTATAATTTTCTTATTTAACTGGCGCATTTTAGAGGTGTTTGACAACGTCTGAAGAACGCGGGTCTGATATAACACATTTCTAATTGTTGCGGTCTTTGCAAGAGCTCTTAAGAGAGTCTGGGTTTTTCATTTTTGCAGTCAGTGATGTGTATGGTCTGTGTGTCTCGAACAGTATTTTCTGTCACACATAGTTCATTCCACACAGCATCGAAAATTGTATCCTGTCTGTAGTTCAGTAAATTTTCTCGTCAGCATTATTAAATGTAGCTCACGGTATCTAATTCGTTTCACACGAAGTATTTAAAACTAATTAATATTAACTACACTGAATGGCACTGACCAGAAAAATTTACTGAGGTAGGCCTATAGATAGGCAAAAATTTACCATGCTGTGTGGAATGAACTATAGTTTCTAGCATAATATCAAATAGCTGAGCTCGACTTCGTGTGTGCGTGCGCGCGTGTGTGTGTCTTTGTGTGTGTCAAAATGTTTTATATGGTGTGTTCTCAAAATTGGAGAGACATTAAGTTGCTATATGGGTTTTTTTTTGTGTTATACATCTGTTGTTGTTTGATTTTAGAATAACTCCGTCAGGCACAGCAGAAGACGACAATGGTTTCTTCTGTTTTTTAAAGTTGCTCCTAGCGCATGGCGACCATGCTTGAGACGGCCTCAATGAGACAACCAGACTGAGATACGAAAAGTAATGTTGGCAAAACAACTAGATTTCTCTGTCGCATGGTTAGAAAATTCCGTCTTTGTGTATACGACGTCATTGTTGTCGCCGTTTATATTTATGAAAAGATACTCATCGCAAACTCACTGGATACTATGAACAATTTCTGCGCAGTAAAACTCTGCTGGCGCGTTGATTTAACCGATTGTCCGCGTAAACGATTGTGCAAAACAGCAGTTTTCGGCTAACAAATACTAAATTTTTATTGTGTGCAAATACATTACCTGTTTTGGGGTTTCTAAAACCTCCGTCTCGAATCTGTGCGCGGATCGCCTAAACACACTCCTCGAACGCAGGCAAGGAGCCGACTGTTTCCGGCCTGCTAAAGCCCACAAGCGTCCTCTTTAATGTTAACTTCTATCGCACGGTGCTTTAGTTTGACTCCAAAAGAAAGGTGTCGGCGTTTCCGCCGGCGGCTGTGATTAAACTTTTTATTATTTGGTTTATGTCGGTTACGTTGTACGCCCTCGGTGGTATCTTAACGGTAACTATTGCTCCCTCGCTGTACGTAAAGTTATCGTTGATTTCAGCTTTAATATTAAATATGCTGTACCAAATTGTGGCGGAAATAAGACCTATCTCATACTGCGCATAACGATCAAGTGCAATAGGAGGTGTGTTATGCAGTGTAAAGTTAGCGCTGTTATACTGTGTTTGCAATGAATCGAGTAATAGCGTTGTCGGCATCTTATTTTAAGGTATTATACTGAATCCAGAAGATAGAAATGGCGTAGCTATTGGGCGATCCACGCCTAAACCAGATCGCGATGAAGCACTCACTACTTGTCGACTGATACTAAACCCTGTGTCCGCAGCTGGTCAAATATCTCAACAATCCCATTTGTCGATCAGCACTCCGGTATTACCAGCTTCTTTAGCGGAGATAAACAGCCAAATAGGATACAGCAGTATTTCGGCGAATAAATTTGCCGACGTTGTAAAAGCCCTGTGCGAGAAATATTGCGTTACAGAGTTTATTTCTCGAGAGCGAGACATACGACTTTATCTTGTTGATCTCGGCATGCTGCAGAGGAATGTCGTCAAACACGATTATCTTGTGCTCGCAGTCGTCGAGCTCGCGCACTGGAATTACATCGTCGGGCTCGGTAATGACAAATATGTCTTCGGTAGTTGTATCTTTTGATAGCTTCTTAAGCTCGTCGTTGTAATCGGCTAGCAGCTGCTATTTATCCCGCTCTGGATTTACTGTGCAAACGTAGATCTTGTCGCAGAATAAATTGTCACTGAGCAGCAGGTTCATCAGCAGATTTGTTTTGCTAGATCCGGTTCGGCCGACCATAAGGTAGTGGCAGTTTGGCAGGTCTTTGTTGTGTTGCTGCCGCAGCACGTTTCCGGTATTGAAGTTTAGTATCGACTAGGCCATATTATACATGTCCGTCTTACTAAATTTAATATCACAGTAGAATATACCATCAGTTATTTCACAAAATTTGGTACTTACATCGGAGGATCTGGTGATGGCGGTTTGTCAGTCAGTTGACCTTACCAAATAATGTTAAGCTGAGGGGCGACAGGATAAACGGCGACTTAATAAGCATAATTTTAAGATAATTCAGCACCAGTTGACAAACCTCAAACGTGTATAGATGCGATGCTGCAGGGCGTGCTTGCATTTAAGGTGGAAAAAACTGGCGATACGATGAACTGCTACCTGAATATGGGCGGCCATAAGTTAATAAACTTAGGCACAACAGGCGGTGATCCATCGCAGGCAGTAAGCGCGCTGCAGCTCAGCACAAAGTTAAGTAAAGCCGGCGACACAATTGCAGGCGATCTTAACATGTGCAGCAATAAGATGGTAAACCTCGATACAACATGCCCACTGCCGGCTGGAAATTCATCGTAGGTAGTAAGCTTTCAGCAGCTAAATAATAATACAAAAGTAAGCAAAACCGGGGACAAAATCAGCGGCAGCTCACATTCACAAACTGCGCTAAAATAACCGGACTGCCCACAAACTACCCATCATTGTTAACAGACGCTATCTCTTTTAGTCTACGTTCCACGTGGCAGGGTGACAATGCAGGGCAGCATCAGCATGGGCAACCTGAATGTGATCACAGTTTAAATATTGCGTCGGTCGCGCTAAGCGATGACAATTAAGCGACCCCGGTAAAACTTGTACAAGATATCATTGTTAATAAAGCCAGCGATACGATGACCGGTGCGCTTGATATGGCAGCTAACTAGGTTACGTCGTCGGCAACACCATCAGGTGCTAACAACTTCGCCAATAAACCTTATGCTGATGCCGCTGATATGGCAATAACAACAGCGGTTACTGCGGCGGCCATGGCGACAAACAAAACGGTGCTAAGCAAGCTAGTAAAAAGCAATGTTGGGTTTATTCCACTGGTGGTAAATACTGTCAACAGTCGTCTTGGTTTCGTGGTCACGGCCAACCAACCAAATCAAGCTTTCCTGTATAACAGCATTGGGACCAAAGCGGAGTAAATTCAAAGTTCTGAATTAAGATTCAGTTGTCTGTTGAGATCTCCATTTGGAAATTTCAGCGGCGTGGGAGGCTGACAGGCGAGGAACGATTATACAATTTGCGTTTCAATTGTTCGACGGACAACACAACGTTTAGGGCGATGTACAACACCGTCGGTGTCTATATTGGGTCCACACTGCGTGAATTTACCATCGACGTCAGCGAAACGTACACAAAGTACAAGTGGTACAAGATTTTCTATACAAACGCCGAGGGTGTCAACCCTGGTTTAACCGAGTTTCAAATTTTCTCACTCGATGATAAAATGTAAATACATTGGATAATGGCAAACGTAGTGCAGGTAGCCAAAGACTTTTACAGCAACTTCTTTGACAAGTCGACTAGGACTAATCCTATTGTTCTGCCGGACAACCCAACGCAGGCTAACCGTTTTGAAAAAGACGCTGTCGATAGCATAATAAGGTACAAGCCACTTAATCATGCTTCTGCCAAAACGGAAATGAAAGCAATTTTGTTTCTATGCTAGCTATGCGTGCAGAACAGTAAATTTTAGGAGATTATGATAATGTTGTGAAATATTGCACGATTGAGCGTCTGCTACACGAAACAATATTGGAGTTGAGCAGAGAAAATGTGCTTATGTTAGAACACAGTAATCTGATTGAGGCGCGTTGTTATGGGAATGCCAAGGAGGACTGTGAAGCCCACAAAAAGGCTTCAGATCGCGCTGACGCAATGGCAAGAGAAACGAGAAAGATTTTCTCGATAGGAATGCTTAGCTTCGTGAGCAATTTGCAAAACGAAGACTATTTAGGGAAGTCGGCGTTGACTACAATGATTTTGAAACAATGCTTAGAGTAACAAGTGAAAACCAAATGTGCAGGCGCTAGCAGCTGCCTACTACGTTCTTGTTTGAAACTTAATTGACAGCGGCCCAGCATTTTCCTTATTGGAAATCCATGCTACTATTGAACAGTTGAAAAAAATAGAACGGCAAGCAGTTGGGACTCATGGAGATCAGCTGTTCGATGAAATTGCTAAATTAAAGAAATGGAAAAGGTAATAGGTACACAGAGTACGAAAATTTACCTATATTCGAGCAAAGAATAATAACTAAGGCTTATAGATCTACAGCAGAGCAAACACTAACAGACTAAAATTATGAAAACATGAGAAACATCATCGCCGACTACTACGGCCTGTCTGTTGACCGAGCAAACGGTGATAACGCCAGAACCTTAGATTTCTGGTTGGTGGAAGATGGCGCAATGAAGATTAGGTTAAGATCATACGCGCTGGCCTTAATATATCATGTGCCTCCAACGTGATGTCGTTGAGATGTATACAGCTGGTAGTGGATTAAGGAGAACAAGCGCGGCCGCAAAATTTATTGAAAACAACAGGGCAGAGCTAGCAGACCTGGCAAATGATTATAATGAAATATAAGACAAATACGATAAGTTTGATGTGCCTCCAGGTTACCCAAAAGTTAATGTTAAAGCTTTTAATGATGAATTAATGAGCCCTTTTAACTGCGAATTCTACAGTTTTATTCGCAAACTAGAAGCCGAAGCTAAAATAGAAAGCGGAGACCGAACGTATACGGTGGTATTTGTCTCAGTACAAAAAAAGGTAATTTAATCAAGGCAATGAAATATAATGAAACCGCTAAAACTAAAGAAGGAAGTAATTGTCTTTCATCATATCTCCCACGAGATTCCATATTGCGATCTCAAGGAGATGGTAGCGTTACTTTAACTACTACCACAAAAAGGTATACTGCGCCAGAAAGTCTTATCGATATTATGGTAGGATATTGAGGATAATATTCAATCTTCTTATGGTGTTAACGGCTGATGGAGTAGTATCGTTGGCGAAACAGCTAATCCTTTTCTGTTGATTATTTCCGGCGTTGGAATAGCACTAAATGCCGCCGGAATAAAATCGAGCCCAAAAACGTTTGCGCTGTCGCATGCGTGGAAAGCAGCATCATCCTAAGGCAAGGATAGCGCCCGGAACCTTCTTATATCACTAGGAACTGAGAGGGAGAGAGAGAGAGAGAGAGAGTGTCATATCGAAAATTCGAGATAAAGAGAACGATAAATATTTTTTTTAAAAATGAAAACTGTAATGAGATAACAAATATGCTAAATATTTAATAATAATAATAATAATAATAATAATAATAATAATAATAATAATAAATATATAAATACATATATAAATAGTACAATTTATTGTTGTTAATAGCAGTATTTTTCAGTGATATTTAATAATATCCAAAATGGTATTATTGAATAGCAGTATTACATTCGGGTTCAAAGGACGCACAAACACAAAGTAAGGGTCCTACAACTGTATGTAAAATAAAGTTAAAATCTCCACAAAAACCAAATCCAGTGTTGCATACAGTACCAAGCCCAGCTGCATAACTGCCTGCTCTCCCGCTCTGCTCTTGTTTTAATAATGGTTTGAGACAAGGGATTTTAATCAATTTAATATTTGTGCCTTATCCAAGGGCATGATCTGGTCCAGGCTCAGCTGGCCATGGGAAGATAAACAACAGAACCGAACCTGTTGACATTCTCTGGTATCAAATATCCAGAATGCTGGGATTAATGTTCTGGTCAACTGTCACTACTAACTGCTAGAATCTGATACAGGCACTGAGACATACATGGATAATTAATGCATACATGCTAGTACATAACTTCTAACTAGATCTTTTTTAGTCTGAACATTATCGAAGATTGTTTACAAATGTATGCATCAATACAAGATAACACACACACACACACACACACACACACACACACACACACAGAGGTGGTGGAATGGTATATTAGCTTTCATAGCCTGCTTGTCCACTTTGAAATTATTTTTATTTTTGTTTTTCCAAGGTTAAGTTATTTCTTATCGCTGTATACATGAACGATTGACTTATTTATGGTGTGTGCGTGTGTCTAACACACGCGCCGCAGGAATAATTAATAATAATCTATGTCTTGAAAATACATGTCAGTTACGACATGTTTGGCACTCGACACTTTAACTCTTAAGTATCCTCTATTTTCATTTCTCCTTGAGCACTGTATATATAATCTCCATTTTTTTACTTTTTAATTGAGAAAATATATAGTACTGGCAAAATACATTTGTTTTCATTCTTGTTCTTTTTTTTATAAACATGCTTGTCAACTATGTCTGAATTTTTCTTTCTCTTGCTTTTTCAACGTGTAAGTAGATTGATCAGTTAAACATTCGTTCATTATTGTGTATTTTATTTCTTTTTTTCCTATCTAATTTGCTGCCATAATATTGTGTAAGCAACTGGACTTTCAGACTCGTGGTAAAGTTGTGTTAAATCATGTTATTTGTGAGTCATTTAAAATGGTATAAAAGCATCTCCAGAATTCATAACGCCAAATACGTTTCTTTAGATGTTCTCAACAGGCTAAAAGAATGACAGTCTAGAACGGATACTTGTATTTTCAACAATTTGCAACGTTTTCTTCGACCCTTTAAAACTTATGAATGTTTTCAGATTAATGTCAAATTTGACAATACATATGATAACTCTGCTTCACCTACCTCATATACTCAGACACCATGTTTTCTTTTAAATCGAACTTTGTTCTCCGTAAATTCTATCTCTGTTTTTGTCATATTATTATTGACTGATATTGTATTTACGAGATCTTCAAGTTGTACAGTAAATTTAGCAGAATGTAAATTTGTATATTACAATGCGTAATTTTTTTTGTTGTCTTCTAACTACTTATTCCAATGTTGGCATCGTTGAAAGTAATCTGTAAATATGCATCTTTTTTCGAGACTTTGCAGTGTATCATTTTATATCATGTTTGTAATCAAAATATTAACACTAATATTTTCTTGGATTGTGATCCCGATATTGTTGATTTCATGTTGTAGTTGTGAAATATTTCTATTAGCTCTCTCAATTGTTTTTCAATTTAATACAATATTACGTTTTCAAATTATTTATGATGTGAAAGGATTTCAGTTAATCATTTTTTTGTGTTCGCTCCCCTCAAGGCATTTCATCTTCGCTAATTGTCTTCACAGTCTGACTGATCAAGTAATTTTAATTGAGAAATAATACCCTCTAGTCTGGCTAATCAAGTGTTTGTTATAAAAGTGTACATTGTGGTAGAACTGAAATAAAAGTTTCTCCATGTATTCATTTATTTTCGTCAAGACTCAAGAAAAAGATAGTCGCGTTTAATTTCACAATGATCCTAAACTTCCGTGTTCCATATTACTTCTATTTCAATGTCATTTCTAATACTATTATTCTATTATATCAAACAAACCAGTATTTTCCTTCTGTGATAAAATACAGTATATGTGTGCTCATTTTAAATGGAACTTATTGAACGAGACGAATCGTTTTTATCTTTTACTAGTTATGAATTAAATAATTTTAGTAAACAACAAACGACAGAAACAAAATACGACTTTAATGGAGTAGTTATGTGAACGAGAAGGCATAGTGCTGCAAAATAGGTTAGTATCTATCGACGAATTTTTAGTGTTCAAGGCAGAATGACTCCTTTTCTAATTTTTGAAATAATGAGATCTCTGAGGCAGCTGTTAGGACCATTTGTATACGTCTTTGGTATGACTCGGCCGAGGTTCGAACCAGCGATCTCCCGCATCCGAGGTGGATGGGGCTTTCAGAAAAGGACAGTTGGGACGGCCCTGAGAAGGAACTTTATTTGCCACACTTATCTGGCTAACTCCGCTTGCTCTACATCTATTAGACTCGCGGTCTTCACCCCAAGATTTAGTAGAAACATAGACACTGAAGTGAACCTGGTTAGCTTTGCTTTCCTAATCTTCTTCTTGTGGTGGCTGCAGTTCCTGATGATGCCAATATTGCATCCAGTGCTATCATTCTTCAGAAACAGAGTCCACGGTTCCTGTATGAGTTGCTAATATTACTACTGCTGTTTCTGTAGCTGCATTTGTGCTGTCTCCATTTAGTCTTCTAACTTTTTTCTTCTTCCAATACATCCTGCATCAGATTTTTTATCAGGTAATAAAACGAAATAGTCCAACAAATACAATCAACAGTCCTAATGAATAAAGTTCTAATTAAATTTTAATGGTGTTCGAATTAAGACCCAGCACTGAAGGCATCGATGTGCCCGTAGTCTTGAATGTACTACTGTAACAGAGCCTGAAGTGTGATGATGTGCATACAGTCTTCCAATTAATCACAATAATATAATGCCAGCTGTCCTTGTCTGAATTCATTCTATTTCCAAATTAATGTTTCCCTCCCAGAATATTATTTAAGAGCACTTTGTACTTCCAGTAAATAAATAATTTAAATAAATAAATTCCACCCAAATGCAATACTGAACACAACAATAAGACTAATATCAGATGTTATTCGTAAGATAGAATAATTTCTCAAAAAAGCCAACAAGATTACATTTGTAAAAAAACTAAGACACAAAAGAAGAGAACGAAGGGACCAAATTTCATTTCTAGAACAATCTGTTATTAAAGTTATAATAAGAATGGTGGAAAACATCAGGTAGACTAGATATTTTTATTCCAATATCCTAGATTCAGACACAGATACATATGTTTAAGACTATTGATAATGATCTGACTAGTTAATCCCACTCCTGTGGAAATATTAACTGTGTATTTTTTCTTTACAAAATAAAAACAACACCATTGTCTCTAGCCAGGAACATAGTTAACGTCTTTTTCATTCAGGTCAAGTCCAAAATACACTTATCCATAACATATAACGAATACAAAAAATAACAAACAACGCAAATTAAATATACATAAACACCTCCCTTCACAAATAAAGGAGATCTTTATCTCACAAAGCTTTCTTTTAAATATTTGTCAAATATACATGTGATTAAAAATAACATAAGATGAAGCCTTTATGAGTAACACAAAATATATATGAAGCAATATAATATTTCTATATACGTGAAAGTGCACCTGCAGCTAGATTGGCTTTTCCCTTGATGTGCCTGATGTCAACATTGTATTCCCGCAACATCAAACCACCGTAATAATCTATGATTTTTGTTTTTCATCTTGCCAGTGACAGTAAAGGGGTTGTGATCACTGAAGACAACACTTGGAGAAGGAGCTGAACTAATAAACACTTCAAAGTTTTCTAAAACCAATATAAAAAGCGAAGCATTACTTCTCGATTGTGGAAAACTTTCTCTGCTGCTGATTTAATTTTTCTTAGAAAAATAGCACACTGGATGATCTTCAGTATTGTTGTCAGCTTGAATCAATACTGCTCCGACCCCAGCATCGCTTGCATCAACAGACATTTGAAATGATTGGCTGAAGTTTGGAGCTGAAAGAACTGGTGCGCTCTTCAGTAAAGGCCTTTAATATTAAAAAAAAAAGCCTCCTGATAATTCTTGACCAATGTAAAACTTGGTTTTCTAACTGAATATATTGGTCAGGAGTTCAGCAATTATGGGAAAATTGGAGCAAATTTCCGATAATATCCAGCCATACCCACAACTGCTCACTTTTCTATAGTCGGTGCACATGCGGAAGGTGTTACCTGGTTTAGGTACAATAATACATACTGAATTTCTTTTTTCAAACATTCCTGTTTGAGGGCTCATCCTGTATGTATGCTTTTCTACAGTCGTGTAATCTAGAATTTCAGCGTCATGGTAGATTTTATTTACTCGTGTACAACTGCTGTTGCTGCAGATGTGAAAGTTTCTGGTCCAGATTATTCATTGTGTCTGAATTCTTACGATTGGTTACTCTAAAGTCACTACAGTCTGATTTCATTCTGTCACTGAAATCCTCACTTTGTGAGACAGGTATAAATATATTGTCTGCATGATTAACATGACTATCTCTATCTACATACTCATTTGACATTAATATGGCAAAGTTGTTTTTGTTTTCGCCTCCAAAGAGCATTAATAATACAACCTAAATCATTTACTTTCTTTTCAACTGTATGAAAGACATATTACCTAGCCTGAAGAGGATTTTGTGGTATGGGCAATAGAGCCAGAACTCTATCATCAGGCTTAAAACTCCTTTCCTTTGTAGTTCTGTCATACCTTAATTTCAATTTTGACTGAGTCAAGTGCAGATTAGTAGTTGCAACTTCATGAGCCTTTGTCAACTTATATTTAACATTAGGAACATAATCGGGAAAATTAATGTCTGTATCTTCATTTGAAAGCAGTTTCTCTTTTAACAACTTCAACTGTCCAAAAATTAGTTCAAAGGGACAAACTCCTAAGTATTCTTGAACTGATTCCCTAATAACAAACAGCAGTAAATGAACACCTTCATCCAAATCTTTTCCCGTGTCAAAACAATAGGTTGCAGATACGCCTTAAGTATCTTCTGATTGGGTTTTCCTTCCATTTGACAATTGTGACAAAAAATCTACAATATTTACAAACATCACTTTTAACGTTTGGCCACTCATGCTCTTTAGCATGGAATGGGGTAATTTCGGTAATTGTTGTTAGGAAAACACATGTAGAAGTTTGTCACTGGTAAAGTCAAATAAAATAGATTATTTGTTGATCGATCGTTCTCTTTTCTGAGGAATGACCTGTTGTTATTGACGAATAAATTTCCAACGGTTCCAAGGATTGCTGTGAATTTATTAGTCATGACTTGAGTTTCCGTGGCTACGAATGTTTTACTGTAGGCATGTATCAAACACGGATTGAAAAGATTGTTACTAATCTATGGTCTTAAACGATCTAACAGTAATGCAAAACCAACAACTTTAGTCAAATTCAAAAATAATTTATTTTCATCGAATACATAGTGAAAATTTAAAAGGAACTTAACAATATTGTGAATCGAATCTCACACAATCTATCACAAGTTCAAAAATACAGAGTGTTCCGAATGAATTCCAGTATTGAATGTGCTGATGTGTCAACAGTAGTGATGTATCAAACTGATGATATAATTCAGTATGTCTTTCAACGAATTTATAATAATCCGAAAATAATGATTTAGTCCAAAATGCTTATGAACACTTTGCAATTAAAATGAATAATTTTAAAATAAATGAGACCTCTTCAGTTATATTTCAACATTATTGATCTTAAAGTAGGAATGAATAATTGTGTTTACTTCAAAACCTTATATAAAAACAAAGACACAATAAAATGACCAGGATGTGAGCAATTTTCTCATACAATTCATAAACAAGTTATATTCTAGAACATTGTAAGGCTCGACCTTGAATTCAGGTTCATGTAAAGAACCTATTTATGACTTATAAACAGACAAAACGCAAGTGCGCCTTCTAGAACCTTTTAATAACAAAAGGCCATGATTATATAGATTATTTTAAGGTATGAGCTATGTAATATGTTGTTTACATAAGACTATTGCAATCTGCGATCATGGAAAAACTTAAAACACACAATATAGATATATAAATGTTTTCCTGCAAACTCAAGTTTCTAATAGCACCTCCAATGGCGCAAGACACCGGATACTAGAGTGGATTAGCCCCAATAGCATCGGTGCCGTTATGCAGCACATCAGCACTGCTCTCCTCCCTCATTCCTTTGAATTTCTACGGTTGCTTCAACTTGTATCCAAAAATTGGAGATCACCCCGGCAGTTGCCTATTCATTTCCGCTGTTAGATCCGACCAGATGATAACTCACCGAAAATTCCAACGAGGTGGATACCACGACCACGGTACCTGATCTATTGCCTGTATTACCAATAAGCACAGAAACGTGGCCGTTTTTATTTGTATACGCGACATCAGTCCACGTAATGCTTCAAAGCCACTTCGAATATATATTTTCTTTAACATTACAGAGAGCAATAAGTATTTGCATAAGCTACGAAGAGCAAGTCGATCGGATGGCAAATCCTACGATCCTTACCCAGAGTGGGTATAACATCATCGATATTGCAGCAAGAATCTCCCAGGTGATCACTGCTCGAGAGCATAATGCGTCCAACATCAAGATCGAACCTAATTACCTTTCGTTATTTACAAGGACTATCGTCGCGGAAGATCATCAGGTGACTTTCGATCATACACACACGATGTGTTGGAGTTCTCTGAAACGTTTTTAACATTAGCAACAGTGTATTTGAAGGTAACCTTCCGATTAACATCACCGACATAAACAGTAACTACGTGAACTGTTTGTGAGCCAACGGGCCTTTGTCGTAAGTCGGATATGCATAAAACGTGATTTACTCGGCAAGGACTAACGTTCCGCCAAGATCACTGATGCAAATCAAACCCATCCCGTATAATTATTATCCCGTCTTGAACATGTGCGCGATATCGGACATCACCCTATGGCTTACCGACCAATCCAGAAATGCCGTCGATAGCAACAAACAAAGGAACAAATAATAACTACACCTTAGACGTAAACGTCTTTAGCGTTAAAAAACGTTAAAAACATCATATACTTTAATAACACGAAGCAAAGATGCACAACACAAGGAAAATTTATCGGTGGGTTTTGTCAACGTTGTTTTATAAAATACGGTCGAAGTCCGATCGCGTTTGGTGCTGCTAAAGCAGGGACGATATATGCGGCTGGGGCTGCGGGTGCCACGGTATGGCCGAGAAAAAAGTCGCAAATAAAATACACCAAACACCAGTGCACCTGATATCATCGGGTTATCCCGGATTCATGTCAAACCCAATTCTCGGCAATAACCCGAGCGAGAACTCGAATGTAATTTCGATATCGCCAAGAAAAACTACACACGTGCTGATGGAAGCGATGGAAAATAACCAGAACCTCGATATGGGATCGCTAATATCGACGTGTCCAAGCACCCTAAACGTCCCAAGATTCTCCTACGGACATCAAAATCTGATGGATCGCGGCACCGGCACGGACTATATATGTTATGCTGTCGTCACTTCGGATCGCTTTATCACGTTAGACATCTTCAGCGGAAAAATGAATGTGATTGTGTAATTCTTGGTATAAACATGCCATGACGCACGCAGCATGACCCACTTGTACGTGCTGAAATCGTTTCAGCGATTATTCCTCTCATCAAATCCTTCGTACCAAAAGTCTTAATATCAGTGTTATCAATGCTTTGCGTCGCAGCTGTGTCAGGAGCGATATCAGGTGTCACGCAAAAAGCTGGCCTTGGTAAAGGAGTTACCCGAGGTAGAGCATCTACTGGCAGAGCCACCCCAAAGCGTAAACACATGAAACGCATGATCATCACCTCACTAGACGATTATAACAACAGTGCTCAAAAGCCCTGAGTGCCTGTGCAATGAGAGCACCAAAGGAGAGCAGACGGCATAGTAAGAACCCAAAAATAATATAACACGCTGCAAATAAACACCATGTCATGCATTCCCGATGGACGAACATTATCACCGCTACAAAAGAAAATATCGCGGCACACCATAAGAAAAACTGCAGCGATTGCGCCGAACGGCACTGATAAGTTGATGTTGACCATGCGTCAGGACACCATGTCACAAAACACGCTGTGGCTCATAAAGGAATAACTGTGATGTTGTTGTCTAAACAAGCCGGATTATTTGGAACGTTGCTGACTAGTCTTGCCGGAGACATCCTACCTCGTTTCGCTTTCGAAAGGGATTACAACTCCCCGGGAAGGTACGTGGCCGTGGAAATGCTTGCATTTTAGATGCACCAAAAAAGCCCCAAAGGCAAAGGCCTCATATTGCCAGGAACGACAAGGTAACACTACTCTCCAATTCTAATATCAAAACGATGCTGTCGCGTGTTAAAAAATTCAGAGGTTTGTTTTCCGTAGACCATCTATCTAGTGAAATAAAATCCGATGAGAGCTGTGTCAATCAAAATTATTGCGACGGCAGCGGGGCACGCTGAGCTGCTTTGGTAAACGACCCAACTCGAGATGATGTCGAATATTTTCATTCGTTGGATTACCACCTCCAGACGATATTTTTGAAGTCTGGCAGAGGTGCTCGATGCTCCAATGGAGTACTCGCACGGGGAGCGATTTATAACTCGATCCAGGTTCAAGATGTTGGCGAATGCAGCTGCGGTTGGTATTGTGCTGATTACATCCGATTGCGGTGGGAGTAAATTTATCTGTCGGGCTATTGACATTCACAAAATCATCGGAAAAACTACCAAATACCAAAAGGAGGATGGACGTTACTGGGCATAAATATACCGGGACATGGAACCTACTGGATCAGCAACTGAATGAAAACGATCAGCCTCTTCCTGGTCAAGAGCCTTGTAATGGTGTAGACGCGACATGAGATCATCCTGACGATAAAGCCGATTGCGACAAGGTCATGTTGGATTAGTTTAGGGATTCAAAACCAAACATCTTCTAAAGCGTGTAGACCGAATGGTTGTGCATGACATAATAGGAGCAAAACATAAATTTTGTTCTGGGAACATGCATCGTGCGGTCGGGGACCACCATGTTCTCTCTGACGCGCTACACAAACCCGTACGAAAAGAACTTACTAATACTTGAGGTTGTTTCTGTGATATTTGGTCGGCCGATTTGGTCGACATTTGAGACTATAGCACGTACAACAATAGGATCAAATACTTACAGACGATTATAGGGAATACGGATGGCTGATCACAATGCGGGACTAAAAGGTATCCTCTATTGTGAACGCGTTGGACGGGTTTGGAGCGTGACCAGGAAATGTATGGGTGGATCACGGCAGTGAAGTTTACAACAAGACCTATCGGATAAGCTCACTAGAAATAATACATATTTCTACAGTACGCAAAATCAGGGTAAGGCCACGGTGGTGGAACGGTTTAACAAAACACTGAAAAAACCGCATGTGGAAAAGATTCATGAGCGACAACACCAACAGATGTTTGAACATGTTACCTGGTATCATCAACCATTATGACCACACATGGCAGGAGTGGGCATTTCGCTGTGAATCGGGTAGCCCAATCGCGTCAAAAATACGTTTAGAAACGTAATAGAATTTATAAATTTTTCATTCGGCCATGGATTGGCACTCGTGTGCAGCGTCAGGAAAATTATCGCGACATGATCGAAAAGGTCGTGTTGCGTGTTCACGAGAAAATATATCCGTGAAGCGGGCATATTGAAACTCAAACGTCGGTTTCTCTTTTCGATTGGTGTCTGAAAACTTTGTCATGGGGCGTTTCTAAGCGACTCAACGACATCGATGCGAGATCGATCAGAACATCGTGGACCGTTTCAGCTAGCAAATAAGCAGTGTCATGTCGAATTTACCACTACACAAGTACAACCAGATATTACTGAACACTTTTTGATACGCCCGCATGATATTATATTTTTGGCCTACAGCGCGGAATCCGTCCGCTTCACCATAGTTTGTAAAGCTAATCCGGCTCCGGATGAATTGAGCATGAACGGACTGGCCGTGACGCCTGTGGACACGATCCAGGCCGCGATCAAGGCGAGCGGTGTTGCTACAGCGATTCTCAGCATGCGTCGATCATGCCGATAGATATGATTATCTATCTGAATCCAGGTAATATGCGCTAAATCTGTTCTTATCCCCGTGAACTCATAAAGCTTTACAATATACTAAAGTGTGCTCGGGATCGCCTGCATATGACTCGCCTTCAAGTAGAGAGTTCTTCTGGCATCGACATCAAGTTTATGGTGATATCTGTCAAGGTGAAAATACATCAAAGCAATTCTTTCAACAACTGAGATTTACTATTTTCTGTTCTAACATCTTCTCAAGAAGTTTCTTGTTAGACTCAGCAGCCATATAACTCAACATTTCGAGTTTTATGTCCTCAAATTTTTTTCCTCATATCCATGTTCTGCCGCTGGAGGATCCCTGAAATTTCCTTTGGTAAATTGACTCACATATCTCAATCTGGAATCAAAATCATCATCAGACATGTTGCGACTTTCAAGGTAACGATACGCTGCCACAACCAGGTTCAAATAGATTTTCAGTATTCATTATACACGAAGAGATAAAACAGTGCCTCCATGGCCTTGTTGATTTCAAAAACGCCATCTGAAACAGGTGCACCAGGAGCCGTTGGTTCAGGAACCACTTTATCATCGTCAGGAGCATTATCGACCCTGTCGTCGAGCGCCATAACCTCCACGATAGTATCTATGTCCTCGTACTCCATTTCGACTTGCTGAATAAAATTTCTCTTATCGATGGCATCGCGTAGTTTTTTATTTCCGCAAAATCGCTTTCGTAGCACGGTTTTATCCCTGAAATCGTGATCTTTTTGTGTGCGTCGTCGTCTTCTTTTCGCGAAAACTTAAAACGATTAACGTGACCATTTTCATGACAGCATCAACGATGTCCGGATGCAACAACACGATGATATCGTGAAGGATTCTCTCGATGATTTTAGCCATCCGCGACGATTCCCTGTCGTTCGAAAACATCGACACGGAGTTCCATCTGTCTATTGCTTCCTGCAGGTGAGGTTTTCGGAGTTCGGCTACTGCAAAGAAATTTTGAGTCACCAGCGAGTGATCCATGGTGGCAAACAGAGATGGATCTTTATAAAATAATTTCCTCACCAGCTTTAATTTTCGCAGGTTGTCATAGGCAGATTTGCCCGGTCTTCCGTAGGTTCATCCGCATGTTCTGCCGGAAATAGCAGTCTCTTGACAACTCTGGCTATATCTACAATGCCCGTCATTTTTATGCAATATCGTTCACCTAAAATAGTTCATACAGGGATTGGAGGGTTCCGCTGCGAAGCAGTAAATTCTGTACATGTTGTATTTCAGAGATGGTGAAGTTAGCGCGAACTCCTGGACGACATTGCGATCATGGTCGTGCTCACGAATAAAGTAGTCGGCGGTCTACTTTTCTTCTAATCTTCAGTTGGTCAGCCTCTCGGTGTTACTGACACGTCCATGCAGATGAAATTTTCACAGAGAACTCAAATGGGGCTGTAATCTGAATGGAGAAATTAGCATAAACTCCAAGCGTGACCCACTTGTTGAAGCTATTGGAGGGATTAAACTACTTGGCGAAAGCGAAATAGGCTTGGGTCGACGTCGAATATTCCGAGGCCGCACTCGCGAGGAATCCTGTCCTGCCTATGGTGTTTGAAGTCAGCGAGGGTATTACACCCACGTTATTTTTAACTCGATGCGCGTCCACGTACAGTTTATTGACGACATCAGATCCATTCTGTGGCGTCGAGAACATGAAAATTTTATTGTATTCCATGCTGAGATCTCCGGCCATGAATCCAGCAACATGTGCCAGCGCGTAATCGGTCATCAGTTTGTAACTAACCGCGTTTTCCTGCGATGGCTTTCCGGTGGTGGGTAATATCATGAATGTAAATCCTCCCATGACGATGTTTCCGGTCATGGTTCCTCCGGCGATAGACAATTAAGTGTCTCCGAACGATTTTAACTGCTTGTACGATATCGCCTGGGTGTCATCGGTGATCGTGATGAGCTATCCCGTCATCGAGGTCGGTTTGAGTAACGTTATGGAGACGTAGCTCATAGAAAGCACCCCTTCAACGGCTAAATTTCCAGGAATGGCTCCACCTGTTTTATCGTACTTGTACGCGAGTGCCACTTCAAGATCTGATGCTGACACGGCCTGCTACGACACCAGACACGGCTCGGAAGGTGCAGGAAGTCAGTACAGGATCCTTCCGCCCATGAAAATATTTTCAGTCATCTCTACATCTCTCAGTTGCAACGTAGTCTGCGCCAGCCTGGACACGTACGACCACCGTGCGGCGTTGGCGTACGTTGGGGGATAATTCAAGTAGGTGAGATTCGTGACGTTATGACTCTTCATGTTGAGATCTTCCTGTATGTAATCTCCGCCGTGATTGGCTTTCTTATCCAGCTCCTCTTGCGAGGTAGTGTTGGAGCTGCCTCATCCGATGAGCGTGCCAATGGAAGTGTAGACATAATTAATTTTAAAAAATGAACATCATTAATTTCGATACAAAAACGAAGACGATAAAAGCACTAGCACCATTTTTTGCTACCGGATTGCCATTACGTGAATGAGAGACTGACCAGTCAAATAAAGACCAACTTGTTGATAAACATAATGCTGAATAACATGCTTAATTAGGACCATGTATTCATTTATACGCTCAATCCGCAGAAAAATACAGGACGCTGTCCGAATTTGCTGTGTCGCCGGAAAAGCACATGGGCAGGCACGTCGTGGCCGGTGACCCTGTTGTTCAATGTGGTAACGTTTTTGCCATCGCTGATCCTGATGAGATCCAACCGGAGGAAGATCTAGATTCGGACACGCACAAGATCGACTGACGATATTAAGATCGACTGTGAAAACATGACAAAGACCTGCGAGTATTTCTAGCTGTCGCGAAACAAACATTGCAACAACATTTCCCTGACTCAGTCCTACTAGGACGTTACAAAATACATCCGACTGAACACGGGATGGTTTGTGCTTTTTTGTGCTGTGGACAACCGGTACATCGAATAACCGTGAAAGAATTCAAAGACTGTTACGCCGCGGCGATGTCAGGATCCAAGTAATATTTCATGACATTTCATCGTGACGAAGAAACGATCCCTGAACAATACCCAGAATTTTACGTCCCTGACAAGGATGCCTTTTTATCTTCTCCGTCGATATAACACCATGCCGTTTGAGAAATTTGAAAATTTGTCGAGCTATGGGCGGCGCTGCGTCAGCGCATCATCGAGGATAAGGTGTGCAAGCAGGCATTTCAACGCGATGTAGCCCAGGAACTGTTCAAACTGATAACCAATGCGATTACGAAACAGCAGGAAACAGCGGCATCAAAGGCAGCCAGGGTTGTAGCCCAACAAGCCGAGATCCTTGAAAAACTGACGGACCTCGAAAAGCGATGTATTAAATAAAGCGATGTTTAAAAACGTCTGGCCACCAAGATCGAAGATAGACACCATTACTCATGCAAGGGTCAATAGTGCGGATGAATTAAAGATGAAACGGAGGACAAACGATGAGAAACTGAAGCTCCTGAAGGCCTCTACACAGGAGGGCATTGTCGATATGGAGATCTATAACGAGCTGGTGGAAATTGCGAATCATTTGCTTTCATGTCACCCGCTCACACGCGATCAGTAACACATTTTGTACAGTGATCTGATCGCGTAGTTTGTTGACTTTGTGGCCCACATCAAAATAAGAAGGTGCCTCTCGACGATACCACAATGCGTCGTACGGTATCGCGCTGATTTTCGCCGAGATCTGGAACATCTTTTATAACCTCACTGTGGGCAACAATCAGTTCTCGTATTGGGTGGCCTCGACGTCGACGCGTCAGACGATCACGATCTTGCCAGGTGGTTACAATATTACCGACATCGCAATGGAAATTTCCAGTCTGATCACGGCCAATCTGTGAACCCAATTATTCCATGCTGCTCACCAGAGTCTCAATATCGGGCGGTGATCGTGTAAGATTTTACATTCCCAACTCGGCCCAATCCTTTCATTTATTATGCGTTCCCGAAAACACCGTGGATAACAACAACGAAAGAACCACGTATAACCTATACGTGCAGCAAAAGGCCACTGACAATTAAGTTGCGAGAAATGCAGTTGGAGAAGACACTGGTGTCTTTAGGCAACAGAGTTGCGGAGGACATGTCTTCAGAACAGTGA
Source organism: Megalonaias nervosa (assembly GCA_016617855.1). Classification (NCBI taxonomy): domain Eukaryota; kingdom Metazoa; phylum Mollusca; class Bivalvia; order Unionida; family Unionidae; genus Megalonaias; species Megalonaias nervosa. The sequence goes on along the minus strand of JAECUM010009782.1, from coordinate 23,418 downwards.
TGGATTAAAGTATAAAACACGAGAATATCACGCACAGCTCACATGACCCTCAAAGCCGCCGAAACTGGAGCGACCAGAGCTGCATCCGAGGTTGGGACGGCCGTGGGACAGAAAATTGCTCGTAAGATTACTCGGCAGGTGACATAATTGCCCGGAACCACGCCTCCACCTGTGAATGTGGCACATGCATCAACAGCTTCTATTGAAACGTTATCGCGGGAGACCTTGTCTCCACAGTCCAGGCACGTCCTCGAAAAAGCCGCGAGAAAGGTGTCTCTGAGTGCTCAGTCGAAGCATATTTTGTCTGACCTCGGTAGCAAAACTTCTATTGTTTATGTGACAAGAGCCGGTTGCGTCATGCATGGAGACGATATGAAAAGATTATGGTATAAAAACCATGTACTCGACATTTACACTCTATTACCTGAGGCTGAACGATGACGTGACTATCGACAACTCGATGATCATGTACGAGTATGTCGAATACCAAGACACGAACATCACCAACCTCAATGCTAGCACCTATCGAAACATCGAGACGCGGAATGAGGGTGTGTACTTGCTTCCACACAAGTCCTTCTTGGAGATCCGTTGAAAAATCCAGACCAGTTCAAACTCTCCAACAGATTATGCCGCCAATGCTGAGATCACGCCGCAGACCAACGGATGGTTACTGTTCAAGTCGGCACAGTGCCAACTGAACAATCAAATCGTGGAAGAAATCAACAGATACAAACCACAGGCTAGCACGATCCCGAATCTGATCATGTTCAGCGACGACTACATAAGATCGTGCGCCATCAGCATGTGGTTGTACAAAGACTCCTACACAGGCGCCACAATGAGTAACGAATTCAGAACTTCCGCGAAAATCATACCACAGGCCACTCTGGGGAACGACCTCAAAATGACCGGGGCCATATATATCAATAATTTTTCGATCGCAGAACAGGCTGATTTCAATTAGGGATTTTCCTCACGGGGCTCCCTCACCAGATCTGGTAATGAAATCTGCATGATGCTTCCTCTGAGCAGTATTTTCGGAGTGTGTCGAGATATCCTCACCGTTTTCAGAGGCGTCAAGGACATGTTGTTCCTGAAAAGAGATTGTTCCGCGCAATACGTACACAGATCTGCCGTTCCATCTGATCTTCAGTTATCATGACGTGGCTCGCGTTGTGGATACCCAAACACAGTCCCTCAACGTATCACGCACTCGAGTTCAAGACCACCAGGCTTTATTCACCAAAAAGCTTTACTTCGAGTAAAACCGGATTTACATCCAGCAGTTTTCCGCTGCACAGGTGACCACATCGTGGAGAGTGGCTATCAATCCAGGCAGCGAGCTTCCCAGGCACCTGTTCGTGCGTTTCAATGAGCAGCACGGCGTGAAAATCAATAGGGAAACAAGCATATGTTCGACCATCTTAACTTATCTTGAATTCATGTGTGCATCAATTCCAAGCACTGTACTGAACGATAACTCGAGTAAATTTTACCGCCTCAAGGAGAAATTACACCCGCGTGTACAGGATGCTCATGGAGGCCATGTAGAAATACCAGGACGTGGACACTGGCACACAGGTATCGTTGGAGGATTTCGCAGGTCTGTATCTCATCTCCATTTCGAATATCTCAAAGATACGGTGGACCATTGGTAATCCTGGTGGTGAGTACGTGTGTTACGCTCAGAAAACTTCAGACATATTCATGACGCTGGACGTGATCAAACGTAAAATGGACATAGTGGTGTAACAACGCTGCTGTCCAAAGAGACCACCAGATATTCAAAAGTGAAAGAAAAAGTTTAAATCACTTTTAACAACATTATACAATCACGTGGCCGACGTTGCTCTGGCGACCCCGTTTCCTGGGACCGTCACAGAAGATGTTCACAGGATGGTTCAAGAATCAGTGGCTCTGCAGCCACGCAGGGACGTTCAATTGCTAGTGCGATAGTTCCATTCGTCAAAACGTTTGCCTTGAAATTGCCCAGCAGCGTGTGTTACTTCCACTGGATCTCGCCGCGACGTCAGGATCAGTCACTGGAGTGACTCAAAAAGCGGTAATCTGAGAAGGTGTTGCACGGCAGAAACGCGCCAATATAACATCTTCTGGTGGTTATCGTAAAAGAAAACGTAAAAAAGCAAAATAATAGCATTTGTTGCAACGTAAAAAACCAGATTCAAACGCCAGTAGGATTAACGCTGTCTCTTCAGCAGAAAACAATGTGGCCGTGGAAGCATATTCGATAAAAGTCTGTATCGATCAAGTGGAGCTCGACTGCATTATCAGGGCCTGATCACCTCCTGCTGTCTGATCGCCAGGCTGCCTCGATCGCTAAATATGTCACAGCCAGAAAAGGACTCGTGCCGAAATTATCTGCGTCTCAGTTTTGCAAATAGGGAAGATTCGTCGCGTCACTATTAGCCGGTATGCTGGGAAATTACTTCTTTGCTGGACTCCAGATTCCTGGAACTACACGTGCCAGAGGATTTGCCCAGAAAGGTATCTCGTGGCAAAAAGAAGGGTTTAAAAGAATCACTGTAGTGGACAACACCATAGTTTAACTTTAACATCAAGAGTTAGCGCCGAGCATAAGAAAATTCAGAGGTGTTTTTGTAAGGATCAGTTGCCCAATCAGATCAGGCCCGACGAGAGCTGCCTGATCAACCTCCAAGAATATTACGATGGGTCTGGAACTCACTATGTCGCCGTGGTGAATCATCCACGGCAGCACGACGTCGAGTATTTGGATTCTTTCGGTTTACCTTCTCCCGACGAGGTGATCCGGTACGTGAAAACGGGTCATCGCGGTGCTGTTTATAATTCGTTACAGATTTAGGATGTCGATCACAGCACGTGTGGCTTTTACTGCATCTGCATGTCACTGCGAAAATAACCTATTTTATTTTAGTGGATTGCATGAGGTATCATAAAATCATGATGTCTCAAGCGTAGAGCTAGAACGGGCAGCAGAAATCCAGTAGAAATGATGACAAAAAAATAATTGACTCATGTTAAAATCCTTGCTCGAGGTGTGTGGAGCCAAAAAATCTCAGAACCCGTGGTAGCAACTACACTGTATCCACTTTCCGCGACTTGGTGTGCTTTTATTGTCCAAAAATGCATCGGTACCACCACAGGCATTGCGATCTCTGGCAAATGTCTTTTACATGCGGTTTTTCAGAGTAATGTTATACCGCTCCACGACAGCAGCTTTGACTTGATTTTGTGTGCTGTACAAGTCCACGTTTCTTTTAAAGTCAATCCGAGAAAGTTTTATTGTAAATTTCGCTGCCGTAATCCATGCACATTATTTTGTGTGCATCCGCAATGCTGTACAACGCCTCAGTGATAGAGTTTTCTTTTTTGTTTTTCAGTGGAACCACCCATACATACTTGCTAAACATATCGATGACCGAAAACAGATATTTAAATTGATCGTTATGCGAGCTGCTGTAATCTCTCATTTCGACGAGATCCGCTGACCAGATGTCGTCTACCGTCACAGCAATAACCTTACGACGTGGAAAACGTTTACGCTGAGATCGCTGACCAGTACAATCATGCATGGCATCACAGCTTCAAAATGACATCAATGGAAGCGTCTTCGGTTATCCCAGACCAAAAATAGGAAGTAACCTTATATATATATTTAAGACATAAATTAAAGGTAAGTGACCACGCGAGAATCAGCAGACAAAAAGACACGTTCCGTTCTAGAAAGGATCCACACTCAAATGGACCGAGGAAGTGTTTGTGGTGGATGCAGTAAAGAAAACGATACCGATCACGTACACACTTAAAGATGATTCTTTTTAGAAGCAAAAGTTGCATAAATCCAGCCAGAATATGTTCAAGATCGAAAAAGTCCTTTCAACAATACGTAAAAAAATCTTTTGTCAAATGGTATGGTTACCATTGCCATTGCCGTCTGAGACTCTACCGCGTCAGTTCAAGCGCCTCCGAAATAATCTTATCGTATGCTGCTCACACTTTTTACCAGAAACGGTTTTGCATTTTAAAGCCTGCACTGGTAATCCTATCAACTCAAAAATACATTTAAACACGTAATCAAACTTGACAACTTTCATGAGAACTGGAAGCGGATATCGCGTGATCACGTTCATCCAGTGATAATATTGATTTCGCCGTGCCGTAGTCAGGTTACATTGCTTGAGTTTATTCCTGATATGATATTGCTGCTTGTATCGCTGCCTTGGTCTCTGATGGCTATAACATCTTATCCACCGGTCATCATCGTCTTCCTCCTCCCGTTCCTCCTCGGCAAAAATCATCTCTGGAATATACCTCATTATTAGCTATCGCCAGAGCCTCATCGAAACGCATCAAAATAGCATCGAGGGAGTCCTGAAAAATAGCATGCAGCCGAGGTTCAGAGATCAGATCTGACGCCTCTGGAAACAAAGTTTCTTGAAACGAAGTTTCCTGATCCATTGCTTATGCTACCAATAAACATCTAATACACTCACCACTCTTTTTTTTTACTGAAAAGTGTACACATGATAAAAAAAACACCAAGCATCTCCTGTGTAGGATCCATATGGACCACAGGGTCCACATGGACCATATGCATCAGCTCATAGTTCACACCATGCATCACCTGAGGTCCACATGGTCCAGAACTCACATGCGTCACCTGTGATCTGCCCATAATTTATTTGATCTGCATTCACCTACAATGCTATCAAACGATCCAACGATAGAATTTCCTTTTTTATAGAGGAACTAACCATGCATATTTACCATACACATCGATGATCGTCATGGGATATTTGAAATGATCGTTGTACGCGCTATAATATCTCATGTTGACGAGATCTGCAGACCATATATCGTCTGCTGAGACCGCGATGACTCTGCCTCATGGAAAGTGTTTACGCGCAGGTTTATGCAGTTCTTCTGCGAAAACTTTCAGTTCCGGTGTCGAAACATCTACACCAGCTGACTTTTTCATTTTACCTGGCACTCCTCTACCCAACTCATGTTTAGTGCCTATGATAACACTCACAAAAGCTCGGTCTACTCGACCTCTGAAATTTTTCATCTTGATTTCTCTTAATTTCCTCAACATCACTATATCACATCTAGCTCTGTCATCAGTATGATCTCTGTAACATATATCATGTCTCATCACGATAGCATCTACGTTGTTATAGAGTTCCTGACCAGGCAACGGCTGATCGTTGTCATCCAGTTGTTGTTCTAAGGGGTTCCACGGCCCTGTGTATTTATATCCTGGCAACGTCCATCCGCCACGTGGTCTTGGAACTTTTCAGATCAGTGCATGGATATCCACGGCGCCACCTAGAATTTGCAGGTGTCCACAGCATTTACAGTCTCCCACGCAGTGATTTCTCTCCACGCGAAGGTCTTCGTAACTTATGTCCACGTCGCAGTTCCTAAATCGATACTTTCTTTTACAGAGAAATGACACCGTCAACACGTCGCCGACAACAGAGTTGTCTGTAGCAAAACTGTCTACGACAGAGAAGTCTGCGCATCGTCGGCTACATTTTAGTTGTCCCTTGTCGCTGGTGACGTTACCTGTGATGGTGTGTGCATACCTCGATTTGATCATGAGACGATTATTCCTCGTGACCACATCGATGGGGTCGATATCCTCCGTTCTAGTTTTGCACTTAACACACCACGAGTTCATGGTGGCTATTACATGTTATAGTTGACACTATTTTAGCGACAAAATAACTTCAATGGGTGATTCTCCTCCGTACCTACGTTGGATGTAATCGATGCATTACCATCCACACCTGTTATCGTTGACATCTTGAAGCTGTAACGAGTTATATAATACTCCTTTATGCGGTTGTTTCATGTAACGCACAAACTCATCTGGTGGTGGTAAACCAAACGAACCAAAATACTCGACCTCGCTGCAATATGGATCGTTTACCACCGCGACCCAATGAGTTCCATGTCCATCTTAATAATTTTGAAGGTTAATTACTCAGCTCTCGTCGGGTGTAATTTGTTCAGGAATCTGATCCTTAGAAAACACACCTCTGAAATTTCTAACGCTTGGTACTAATTCTTTTTTCGATGTCGATGCTGGACAGAGGAGGAATCTTTGTTTCCCCCGTTAAAACTTTTTTCTCTTGCCTTTCCTGGAAATACCTTTACCGCGCTTGGTTCCAGGAAGTTGGAGTCCTGGAAGTAACGTTCAAGCGATTCCTGCTAACAGGGGTGCGATTAATCGTCCTTGTTTGGACAGCTGTGAAGCAGGCAAATTAAAAACTTTTCCTTTTCGTTCGGCGACATGTTTAGCTACTGATGTGTCCGATCGAGTCTACAACTAGAAGCCGTATTTCGATACCATACACACCACTGGGATCGCCTTTCTAGCTGCTGTCAAAGATGTGAATAAACTTGAAGCACTCAATGATCTATCCAAAAAACAAAATATCGGAAAAAATATAAGGTCTATCCGATGCTCGCGTCCAGAACAGCGACACAACACAGCATCAGTTTACTTTATTACGAAAACCATTTCGTGTACATCAAGGACTTTAACCGATTATGTCGATCGCAGTACACACGACATAAGAATCATGGATATTTCTGCTATCGATGCTTACAATGCTTTCCATAGCAGCAACAATTACACGACCACGTCGCTCGGGATACTGTCAAGAAACGCAAGCCGTTCAGATGCCATGCGAAGGAAAAAATAATTTACACTTTGAAAATCGTCTTTGATTCGGAAGCCATGCTGGAAAAAATACATGGATCTGCACCAGATCATGAACATTCTTTCACTACGGCGGAACAAAAGCACGTCCCCTGCACGATAGGCTGTAAAACATGCTGCGTAGTCGACGAATATTTGTCGTCGCCGTATCGTCAGCATCGCGGAGAGGATTGCGTCGTCTGGTTCTTTAAGCAGCTCTTTGCAGAGTACAAACGCATCACCGACCTGAGAAAAATCCAACACCGATGATTCCAATCACGGCGCAACAGCTGCGTCTACACAAATCAACGCAGCAAATAAGCACATCTGCGAAAAATACTTTAAACCACATGACAAAAATGTCAGAAATCATTGCCATATCACAGGACGTTACCGAGCAGCTGCTCATTATGACTGCAATCTACGCATCAAAGATCCAGATTTCGTTCCGGTGATCGTGCATAGTCTACGAGGGTATGATGGACATTTTATCGTGGCAGCACTCAGTCATCCTCGCGTCAAACAACTTCTCGCTGACATCGGAACGAAAATCAAATACATCCCCATCAATTTTGAAAAGTGTTCTCGATTGGACCTTTCCGATTCATCGATAGCGCTCAGTTCATGCCAGCACCGCTGAAAGAACTCGCTGGAAAAAGCCCTGCATTCACTCATCTGCACAAGGAATTTGGGGACAAGTCAGATATGCTTAAGCAATAAGGAATTTATCCATACGAGTACATCGATGCATGGTCAGGATTCGACGAAACATTGCTGTCACCCATTGACGCCTTCTATTCCCACTTACATCTAACAGGAATGACCGACGATGAGTATCAGCGTGTAAACAACATATGCATTGAGCTTGGATGCCAAACACTCGAAGATTATCATGATGTCTGTCTCAAAACGGATACGCTCCTGCTCGCGGACGTGCTAGACAATTTCAGGAAAACGTGCATGAAATATTACCAGCTCTAATCACTCTGGTATTTTTCCTCGCCGAGACTCTCATGGGACGCACTTCTCGAGCAATCTGGAATCGTCTTAGAACTTTTCACAGATCCAGACATGTTCATGTTCACAGAGCAGATGGTACTAGATGGAATCTCCGTCATCAGCTAAAAAAAAAAAAAAAAACCATGCCGTCGCGAACAACAAATACATGAAAAACTACGACCCAACGAAGCCGCCCGTGTACATCATTTATCTCGACACAAACAATCTCTATGGTGGGCTATGTCACAATCGCTTCCAACAGGAGGTTTTCATTGGATCGCCGGAGAACAATTTTTACAAGAACGAGATGCCAGTTACAGCGACGACGTTAGATATTTCGTCGAGGTCAATCTGATTTATCCAGAACATCTCCACGACTCTCACAACTATTATTCATTCTGCGCTGAAAGAATTCTTGTCACCAACGAGATGCTGTCCAGGGAGCAGCGTGAACAAAAAAGTAAGCTCAACTAGGAGACGACAAAGCGAAAACACTTGTGCCAAGTCTCATGAACAAAACCAGGTAAAATACATCATCGACTTCTCGAACAGGGTTTCCAACATGGACTCGTGCCCGACAAAGTTCATCGGGCACTCAAGTTTCACCAATCACCGTGAATGAAACCCTACATCGACTTTAACATAAACAACGAGCCAAAGCCACCACGACATTTGAGAAAGACTTCTCTAAACTCATGAACAATAGCTTGTTCGGAAATGCCATGGAAAACATTCGACACCGCAAGAAAATCGAACTCGTTACCAATGTCAAACGACGGAATAAACTTGTCGCCGATTATGCCTTTCTCCACATGAAAATCGTTGATGAAGATCTGATCGCCATCGAAGCAGAAAAACCAATCTCAAGCTGGATAAACCCATCTACGTCGGCGCTGCTGTATGCAATCTCTCCAAAATGCTCATGCTTGAGTTGCACTACGACTTCATCAAAAACAAATACGGAGACAAGGCCACGTTGCTCATGACCGACACAGCCCCGCTCGTATATAAAATTCGCATTGATGGTGTCTACCAAGACATGTACGACCATAAACAATTTTTAGATCTCAGCGATTATCCCACACACTCCCCATTCCACTGCGACGATAACAAAAAAGTGCTGGGAAAGTTCAAAGATGAATCTCATGGGATACCCATAACGGAGTTCATCGGACTTCGATCAAAAATGTACTGCATCTCTCTTGACGATGGTACCGGCATAAAAAAAAACAAAACCAAAGGAGTAACAAAAAAAAACCAGTCAGCAGAAACATAGCCGTCATCGATCACTTCGGGCATGCACTGCACGGACACCGGATCGCGTCAAGAATGCGACACGATTTCGGCATACCACAGCGGTACTTATTGCCAAAATTGATTACATTACGCGTAAAGGTCTTTATCCTCAAAAGCATATGTCGGATTGGAGCAAATTTGATGAGACTTCGCTGCTAAACATATAAGCGTTTTACAGTACGCTGATCGACTCTGATACAGCTAACTTACCTACTATAGCAGAACAACTTGATAACTGCCTGCGTTCATTGCTCGACAAACATGCCCCAGCAACCAAGTGCAGAGTAGCAATTCAGAAGTGTGCTCCGTGGTATAGCAGTGTTAGGGACCAGCTTCGCACTGCTAAAAGAGACCGCCGTAAAGCTGAGAGGCTTTGGCTTTCCACCAGACTCACTATTCATAAACAGATCTATGATGCCGCTAAGAAGAATGTCACAAACATAGTCCATTCAGCGAAATCAGCCCACTACAGTACTAAGATCACGGAAAGTTCCAGCTGCAAAGAGCTGTTTGAGATTACTAACAAGCTAATGTCAAGGAACAAATGTACACCACTTCCAGCTACCTTCTCTCTAGTCGACCTTCCGGACCTGTTTGCAAATTTCTTCCGTGACAAAGTACAAACCATCAGAGATAAACTTGACAACACAATTTCAGTTGACTCGTCACCATACAGTTGCGATACAGAATTTCAGCGGCAACCGTTAGCAGCATTTGAACCTGTCTCTATGGATTTAGTACGTACAATCGTGATGAAGAGTGCACAAAAGTCATGTGAACTGGATCCGATTCCGACGTCACTGCTGCTAGAGTGCTTGGATCCAATATTGCCTTCCCTAACTGATGTTATTAATACCTCTCTCTCTCATCTGGGGAATTCCCATCATTTTACAAAACTGCCATTGTAAAGCCTCTGCTGAAGAAACCAACATTCGACCATAATGATTTAAAGAACTACCGCCCAGTTTCTAATCTCCCATTCATGTCAAAAATCTTAGAAAAAGTTGTTCTATCCCAATTTGTATCACATCTGAATTCAAACAGTCTTTTTAGCAATGTACAGTCTGCATATCGCCCTTGCCACAGTACTGAAACTACTCTTCTGAAAGTAGTCAATGACCTTCTCTCTGCTTTGGATGGCGGAAAGATTACAGTCCTCACTCTCCTTGACTTGTCTGCAGCATTTGACACTATAGACCATAATATATTACTTCACCGTCTCCAGCATGTATTTGGTATTCATGATACGGCCTTACTATGGTTCAAGTCCTACTTGGTCAACAGGACACAAATTGTGTCCGCAAATGGAAAACACTCCAGCCCAGTTGATCTATTCTGTGGTGTTCCACAGGGGTCTGTTCTTGGACCTGTTCTCTTCATTCTATACACTCAGCCACTCTCAAGTGTCATAGATCATCATCCAGTGTCTCACCAATTGTATGCTGATGACACCCAAATATACAAATCTAGCCATCCAGCTGAAGTTGAAGCTACCATCCAAGGCGTAGAGAGGTGCATTTCCGATGGGAAATCATGGATGACATGTAACAAGCTGCAGATGAATGATGATAAAACTGAAGCCATCCTGATTACAACGCAAAGACTTTCTCATTCACATCCTTTACCTCAGACAATAAATATCAGCAACACCAACATTAAATTCACACAGTCAGTACGAAACCTCAGTGTCACTCTTGACAGTACTCTCATTGCATCAACATGTCATGAACATATGCAAGGCTGCATATCTTGAGCTGAGACGAATCAGCTCCATTTGCAAGTATCTTTCAGTTGATGCCACTAAAACACTTGTGTGTTCCTTAGTACTTTCAAGACTGGACTATTGTAATTCAATTCTGTCTGGTTCGTCTCAATATCTACTTCAGAAACTTCAAAAAGTTCAAAATACAGCTGCTCGGATCATCCTTAGAGTACCACGATCAAAGCACGCCTCTCCCCTGCTCTGTACCCTACACTGGCTATCCATACGATCCAGAATTAAACACAAAATTTGTTCTCTGTGCTACGTTTCACTGACGGGCTCCAGTCCAACATACATATCTGACCTCACCCATGTGTACACACCTGCAAGATGCTTACGCTCCTCTTCTGACACTCGTGTTCTCATTATTCCCAATATGAAGATGAAATCATATGGACAACGCTCTTTTGCATACCAGGGCCCAGCAACGTGGAACGAATTGCCCACTGCACTTAGACACAAAGACACAGTGATCTCATTCAAGAGCGCTCTTAAAACTCACCTATTTCAACTGGAAGAACAGACTTAAAGACCTAATAATGTATCCTTGCCTTAAATATTTACAGCATATTTTCTGTTTCTACTTTCGTGGTGTTTGTTTTCATTTTTGTAATCATATCATTATATATGTTGTTTTTTTTTTTTAAAGTGTTGTCAAATGTTGTAAAGCGCTTAGAGCTTCTAAAGATTAGGCTCTATACAAAGTCCTCATTATTATTATTATTATTATTATTATTATTATTATTATTATTATTATTATTATTATTATATTCGATAGCGATTATGCGCACGCGCTGCGTGTGTGGAGCGTGTCTGGGATGGCCACTATCGGAGATTATCAAGATTTATACTTAACCACAGACGTGCTGTTGCTCACGGACGTGTTCGAAAATTTCCGTGATGTGTGCATGAACTATTATGGATTCGAACCTGGCTGGTATTACTCCCTTCCGGGATTATCGTGGGATGCCACGCTGAAAATGAGTGGGGTCACGTTAAATTTTTTCACCGATGTCGACATATTTAATTTTGTGAAGAAAGGAATCAGAGGCGGGATCAGCGTCGTCACACATCGGCACTCGGTCGGAAACAACAAATATTTGCCCGATTACGATCCCGTGCGTGAATCCAAGTACATAATCTACTTGCACACAAATGATCTTTATGAAAGGGGGATCTCACAGCCGATGCCCGTTGGAAATTTTTCGTGGATGAATCTAGAGCGGTTTGGAACTCCAAGAGTTGCATAACGATTAACCTTTAACACCTGTGGTTTAGTTGTTACCGAGGACATGATGAACCCCCTTACCCACAGTTTTAGGATGAAATTGGTACCAAACCTGACGAAGAAAAAAATCGTTATGTAATTCATTTACAGAATCTTTGACAGTGTATTAAGCTAGTAGTCGAGTTGATGAGGATTCGTTGCGTGCTCAAATTTGATCAGCGTAAATAGTTAGAAACCTACATCTACTTTAACATGTCAAAGAGGACGTTGGCAACGAGCGATTTCGAAAAAGATTCTTTTTTCAAGCTGATAAACAGCTCGTCTTGGATTAAAAAAAACTATGGAAAAAAGACCGAAAACGAGTCGACGTCGAGTTGTTCAACGACGTGACACGACGAAATAAATTAGTGGCCGATCCCATGTTTGTCAGCATGAACATATTCGATGAAAACTTTGTAGCGATCCACCGAAAGAAAACCGAGCTGGTGATAAACAGTTTTTGTGGATTTACCGTGCTGGAGTTGTCAAAGTTGTTCATGTACGATTTTCATTACGGGTACATCCAATCGCGTTACGGAAGCAACTCCAAGTTATTGTTTACCGACACGGATAGCTTATGTTACGAGATCAAAACCGATTATGTTTACGAGGATATGTTCTCGGACCAACATTGGTTTTATTTTTCAGACTGTTCTACAACAAGCAAATTTCACAATGATTCCAACAAAAAGTTGTTCCAAAATGTAAACTTTCAAATTATTACGTTCTTTCAATGTTCTTTAAAAATTTTCCAAACATTCCCTTTGGTTCCAGAATTTTCTGCGTTGAATAAATCTATTAATTTTTTAATTCGTTTTGAAACGATTGAAACAGTCAGTGCACTTGTTTGTTTGTTTGTTGGCTGGGGTTTCATCGCAGAAGGTATCGACCCCCTTGCTTCTTAGAAGGCAAAGGGTCACTTCCACCGATTTTGAAAATGCATCGATCATATTTGTAACCACGACTGTACTAAGCCAAACTGAATAGCTAAATTTCTGTTATCCTGGTCTTGAAAATTTACGTCAGATGGGTTTGTGTGAAGTGTACGTCCTTCTTATTTCAAGCATTGTAGTACATTGTGGAGCAGTATTTTTGGCTTTGACCGCACGAGTTGTGAATTCCTCCGTAGCCAGCAACTTAGACAAGATTGTAATAAATACAAGTGTGTCTATTCTGTTATTCAGTAATTCAATCACTATTGCATGCATTTAGGGTCCTGTGGCAATTAAGATATCTTTTTGCCCTAATTTTTTGTCACATCTGTTTTTATTTCTTATGGTAATCTCTGTAATAGGAGACGTCGGCATCATATTTGACACGTGGCGAATTGATGTAGGTGAATGTGGCAACGCTAGTACAAAACATTGGGGTATAAGAGTTTTACCAGATGGGTTTTGGACATTTTCTAACTCTTCTCCTCTCTTTCTTTTCCATATCTGTGGCAGTGTCTGTCCTCGTAGAATATTTAGGTACTGAATTTTCTTCGGCCTTCAGTGATTTTTAAATCTCTAAGAGTAAGTTTGGTTGTCTCATCGCAAGTATTCTAGTTAAAAGACGTTACAGTAATTGTCCATACCACTGGGAATATTCAGGTTCTGAGAAGTCTAATTGATTCCTCAATGATTGTAAATATCGTTGTACGTGTGCCATCTATATTAGAAATGGCTGGAAAGATGTCTATCCGTTGTTTGTGTCAACGGTGGAATTCCATTCACGGCTGGTAAGAAATTAGGGTTAATTTTCAGCCTCCCATAATGTTACGTGGTACAGTATTGATGTTGTTCTGAAGCACCGTCCTTTATATGATCACATCAACACTTATCCCAAAAAGGGACAGTCTATCTCTCCAATGTGGAAGTAACAAATATGACTAACAAAGAAATTAGCAACATCGGACGACAACATCTTTGAATGAGCACATGTTTTCTTTTAGCTGACTTGAACCTTGTTTTTTCACCATCTGTCGTCGAAGGTGTCGATATCGTCCTAATTGAAGTTTCCAGTGTCTTCGTCAAGAGACCCATTCCTTTTAATACATTCAGACAAAATTAACATCGCGCAGCAGTGATTTCTTTACGAGCCTTTGGAATAATTTGTTTTTGCATCAGTGTATTCCCTCTGGTCAGCATCTGCAATACAGCCCATTTTCCACTTATTTTGAGAAATCTTTAGATGAAGGTACTGTTGCTGTGACTTCTTGAGAGAGGATATCTTGTAAGGAGACCTTAGACCACTCTTATCCAGACTTCTTTAAAGAGGGTTTCTTGTCCTCTGCTTGTCAAGACATCAGTACGAACTTGACTTTGGACACTAGACGAAGAGACAACGAAGGAGCTGTCAGCGGACTAAATCATGCATGTTCTTGTTTGGATGAATCTAGTAACATTTGTAACATACCAGTTCTGTCTTGGATATATTTCTTACATATGTGTCAGCGTAGGAGTCACTTTAGAAACTGGTGTCCATTTGGGATGTGTCTTCAACTGACCGGGATATGCTTGTCTTAAATAGGTTTGACTGGCTTCATCAATGAAGAGGAGGAGATTGCATTAGATGTCGGTATGACTTCAGTCTATGGTTTCCATGCGTACGCGCGCGTTAGTGTCAGTAATTCTCATTATTGAAGGTGTAGTCGTAATCATTGTCTGCTTTGTCTTGCTCTTTTTCTATGATATGATTTTGAGAGTGGTCTAGCCACACTTCTCTTCTTCGCTTTTACTTGGCTTTTGCTTTAGGTTTTGTATTTTGACATCGGCTCCTGCAAGGGAACCCAGTAAGAAAAGAACACATAATAACTTACTCTAAAAATAAACATCCACATGGTTTCAAGATAATTTTTGTTTGGGTATTGATTCTTGTATCGGTTAGTTGTTTCAAGGTTGCTTTATTCTTTTTATAACAATGTTGCTTTTTATCAGGAACGTGAATGATTCCTTGTAGTAAATAACGTGCCGTCAAAGAAAACCATTGTATTACTTCTTTAAAGACTTGCTTCCAACAAATGCAACGCCCCATGCATAGTTTTAGTGTTCCATGCTACACAATGCATGAATCAATTTGGCAGGAAAATAAGATTAGAAAGAGGTCTTGTTGAATATTTCATGGGTAAAGTAGGTGAATGTATAGCTTTATTTCTTTCACAGAAGAAAAGAAGAAAACTACGTGTAAATCACTGGCCCAACATCGGGATTTCAGTAATAACAAATCGGTACGGAATCTCAAATACTGATATTTTACTTGGACTTGAGAGTTATCTCTTGGACTTTTAAAAAGTACAACATAAATGTCATTGACACTGGTCGAATAACGCTCTTTGCTTTTTCAAAACAAATTTTGGGTAGTGTAAATAACGTTGCAATGATGTCCTTTTCGTGCAAGCCAAGGTTCTATTGGTCTTGAGTCATCCTTTTCGCGAGGAATACGTCCTACATGTGATATAGAGTCTCCTTTAGTTTTTTAAATTAACTAGCAAGCCGAGTGCCACATTTTGTAACACCAAACGAAGCAGAGTGTTCGATCAAAGGTTTGACAAGTTCACTTTTGCCTGAACCGCTAGGTCCAGCAATCAACGTGTTACAAGGATGGTGAAGATACAGTACCTCCCAGCTCTGTCGATTGGACCTTTTGTCAGTACTTTAGAACGCGAATGATGCAGCTGTGACTCTAGATTTGAATTCGGAATTCTGAGATAAAAAAAGTCGACACAAGACAGTTTATACTGAAAGAATGTTGTTACATATGAAACACCACGTCACAGTAATTTGGAAAAAGTTAATATTGATTTGTTTCTTTCGTTCTTGGGGTCACAGTCCGATCCATCGTTTGGGTTCTTGTTGTTTTTGTTATTGTTGCAAATATTCACACACTCCTCTTGCATAGTGCGCTACTTCTTGTTTCCATGCTTCCAATCAAATACTGTTTTAGTCGTGTTAATCATTCCACTGTATCGTTTGATTGTATATATCACTATTCTCTGTAAGTGTGAGGAGTGGACAAAATGTGACGAATCTCTTCTTCAATCATTTTCTAAAGAACGAATTTCGTAAGCTAAGTTTTGTCGTCTTTGCAAGAAATGGTGATACATACGACATAGGGAGCCTGCCTGTAAGCAAAATGTCATAAATTTAGTACCTATCACACACACACACACACACACACACACACACACACACACACACACATCATTTCGCATTCAAAAGAGTAGTATCATCTAGTCGAATGAGTTCTTCTAAAAGCATTTGGTATCCTCAATGATTTCAAACATTTTATTGATCTCCTCCCACGGAATTCGGCTTAACAGCGAATGCAGGGGTCATGGCATCGAGATCCTTATATCATTGACGAATTTTTCCACATCGATGTTTTCTGTCAAATAACAGGGTGACTGGAGGGAAGTTGAGCATAGTTAACACACTCAAATTGTATGAATTTACAGCGAACACACGTCGATATATTTGATTTATTCTCCTCGAGATTCGTCAGCCTCGTACATCAAGAGTGTATCGTTTGTTCATCCTCCAACGGGGATCTTAAGTTTCAATGTCTACCACATCGGAATCTTCAACAATGCGTCTAAATTATATGTCTGTTTTAAAAGTGGATAGTATTAGTTTTGCCACATTTCTACCACGTGTTATCCGTGAGCTCCAAACATTGGCGTCAATGGTGAGTTCTCTCATACAAATCTTTCATGATCAACCCTTCATACGGGATTATTTGTTTTCGCTCTAGAAAACTAAATAATACTATCACCAAAAAATTATATTTGTGTTGTATGTATGTATGTATGTATGTATGTATGTATGTATGTATGTATTTTTGTATGTATGCATGTATGTACGTACGTATGCTTGTTTGTTTGCATGCTTAACGCCATTTTCAACACATGACAGGCTATACATGGCAGAATATATATCTTTTATATTTTTACACTTTCCCCATCTACACTTCCTCTTTGGTGCATGTCACAGAATGGTGGCTGTGTGATGGTCTGCGTGGTAATCCATGATTGTGTCAGTGATCATTCCCTATCACTCCTCATTCCCATATTGTGTTTGGTTGCAAGGGGTGAGTATTGGAAGTTGATCAAAGCTGTCCAAATTTAAGCGTTAGTCTTCATTACTCGCACTACCTCCTACTTCACATCTGTCCCGTACATATCCGTTTGTAGTTTATATGGGCGGATCATTACGGGTGTGCCGTGATTAATACAGATGCATATTGGTCAGCAAAGGAGGTGCATTTCCATTCCAACAAGGTCCTAAAGTGTCACTCTAAGCTTCAATTCTCATAAAACGCCATTCCGACGCACAATTCTTAACATATCGACTTTTCAATATTACATTCCTCTTAAACCACATAATGTTATGTTCATGTCAAAATAATTGACGTTTTTAAACATTTAATTCCTCATCCCAAAATGGCCGAAGAGTCATTTTTTCCCCCAGCAATATGGTCATTTTTATTTTACTCCATATCGCCCCTTCTAACAAGTCAAAGGTTACAACTGTAAGGTACAAACTCCAAGACTGAATTCAAATACTCATCAAAGAATAAAATATATTTGACCAGTTGAGCTAGTTAAGATGCCTTTTTTTAAATCAATCATTATTTCATTTGTAAATACCAGTATATTCAATGCCTGTATATTATTTAGATATTTGAATTTTAACCAGTTATACAATGTCATAAGTTTCGGCTGAAATCTCCACCAAGGTTTCAGCTTTGGAAGTAAGATGCCCACGAAAAGATTAAACTGTTACTTCTAACCCCTCAATAAATGAATCTGAAGAAAATGTTTCAGCTGTGTCCACCTAAGGTGAAATAAAGGCGGCCTTTAGATCCATGGACCATAACTGGAAATACAAAGCTGCATAGATATTAGTGACCTTGACATTTACTATATACGCTTTGGAATAAAAAAGGACTCATTAACTCGTTTGTGATTTCTAATTTGTAAGACGATACATATCTTTTGAGGATGGTGTATTTTTAATACAATGCCTTCAGAACAAAAATTTTAATAAGTCTTTTCAATGGACAAAATTATATTCTCTTCCATAGAAAACTGTCAAGACAGATTAAGAATAATTGTTTGCTAAAACCTCTTTAGATTCAAACTGTCACTTAACCTATGACAAGACAGAATGTTCTGGAAACTAATGATTTCTAATGGAAAAATTTCACTAATTCGTAAACGAGGTCAAACTTTGAACATAAAGTCAAGTAAACAGTTTTTAAAACATAACAGAAGTCAGGTAGGCACAACACTCAGCCATGACAATAGTCATGTAGGCCGAAGCTCTACCATATATATATAGTATATATATATATATATATATATATATATATATATATATATATATATATATATATATATACTACAAGGATGGGCATCTATATTAAAAGAAATATTTTTTTTCCAAATTGGATGCTTCCCACCTTTTCTAAAGTAAAACCTGTGTTTTTCAGTATTGCATCTTTCAAATATGTACAGAATAATTGATTTAAGTATTTATTTCACTTACATGTATACAATAATTATTTATGAATGCATCCAGAAGGCACGTATTGTCAAAAAGATGTATTCACCATGGACTTCCCTCTTTATGTTATTCAGGAGAGAGAGAGAGAGAGAGAGAGAGAGAGAGAGAGAGAGAGAGAGAGAGAGCTCACGTTGGGTGAATTTGCACAATGGTTAAGGTTGTGCTACAGTCCAATGCACATCATGCAAGCTAACCTTGGTAGCAGCTAATCACATATTTTCCTTTAGCTATTAAACATAATAAGTAGCGCTTATGCGGTACTTCCTTAGAAAGAGTACTCATTTGTCAAATGCTATAGTATGGGGCAAATATTTCAAGCCATCTTAATGAAATTATGAAGAAAATCACTCAGAATAAGTGGAGAAGTACACTAATCGTTTAGTTGGCTGACAATCGTCTGAAAATGAATAATTGGAAGAAGAAACCTTAATTGTGTGGCCGGTTCAGACTGTAGTTTGTCTGCTTTCTTCCTAGAAGCATTCAAGCTGCACATTTAAAAGCGTTCGTACGGTTAACATGCCACAAAATGAGGCGTTCACCGGTATTATGAAAGTAATCCATTCACATTTTTGGTGACAAATATAATTCACATTTCATCCGTTTGTCGTCAACCTGTCTCACTGATTAATTTTTAGTTTAAAAATTTCAACCAATCAGATTGCTGGGTTCTAGATTCAAATTAAAATTAAGACCATGCCTGGAGATCATAAAACTATAGTCCTTTTGTTTAACTGATGTAGAAACCCAAACTTAAACTAAAAGCTCAAACGTTCTATTATTTCAATGTTAATACAGTTGGTGAAGTCCAGACAGGTTCTGAAATATGACGCTTATCAAATAAATAATATGTGAACCGTTCTATACATTTCCAGCAAAATGGCAAAATTTACGTCATCTGAAAATAACGTTCGAAGTGACATCATAATTTTGTCGCACACTTGTCAACTTTAATTGACGTACTTTGCTCATTAGAGTTGCTATGTCACGAGTAAACAATCAGCATGCAGTGTTTCTGAAGAACATAAATTTAAAGACATTTTATTTAGAATATTTTATGCGCCGGAATAAATAAAATTGCAACCCGCTGCCTGGCGTCTCCCAGTAATATATAGCCTGCGTAGTCTATTGGGACTTTCTTATTTGGCAACAGTCTGTTTTAAATTTAGTAACGGCTGGCTTAAGCAAGATTTCTCTCTGAACCCTCAACCCTCTTTGTCGAGCTGCTCAATATTCAATATTAAAATAGCCCACATCGTGCCATTATAGTTTTGCAGCATTCGAGATTGAATCACAACATTTTTCTATCATCTTTAACATTTCACAACTAATATGACCAATTTTGCGATACATGAAACAATTGATTTTTTTTCTTCTGCACACTTCCAGTTCTCATTATATTTTTCTCATGAGTGTGGAGTAAAGCCAGAACACAGTCTAAGAATAGTCAATTTTTAGTAGAAGCAGAAAGTAACAGGGATTGTTAAAATTAATCTTGGATTGTATTTATTAAATTTCGATAAAATAAATTTTACTAAGTTCCCTTTAGACGTAATCTGCCAAATACATTATGGGTAAGTACAGGGGCGCCCGCAGAATTATTATTATTATTTTTTGGGGGGGGGGGGCATGTAGTGGCCAGCTATTAAGTTTTACGGATATAGGCCAAAAGATGTTTAAAGATGAGATCCGCCCCCCCCCCCTTGTCCCTATGTGCGGGCTCCCATCGATTAGTACGTACTTAATTATTCACCTTCTCTTGCACATTATACTAACTGTACCCAAAAAGACATGAGGGCAAGGAGATTTTCCCAATGGAATACTCGCTAGCAGCCGACCTGGGTTGGCCTAGGCCGATCGGGACCGACTAGTTTCCAGGGGGGTGGGTGTGGTAGGACTATCTTTTAATAAAATCCCTCCCCACAAATGGCTTTAAAATATTCTTGTTCTGGTTTATACAAAAAGGAATGTATTATATCCATTACAATGTTTGAAAAGAATTAGATATCTGAGGAAAAAGAGGAAACAAATATTGCGCCTCAAAAGAAAACACAACTCCCACCCACACTACCCTTGAAGATGAAATGGTTCGCTCCTAATGTACACGAACGTTTAGATCGAATTTGAGTTAATGCAAAGAAACGTTGATTCGTTTTAAAAGCAACTTTTAACATATTATGGACAGTATCATGCCAAGGAAATGGGAGCTAAGTGATTTTCTCATGGACACTATGGTTCTCGAACTCTCTAGCCTCTGATTAATTGAGGCACTGTGTTGAAAGTACCAAATATTTCAAGTTCATCAACTCACAGTAAAATATAGATATAATAAATGACACGATGTGAACGTATTATGAATTAGTATATACTCGTTTTTGTCTCCGTTATCTTTACATTGTCAGAATCGTGCAGTATTTTACGATACTTAACACCTTGGTATTGCACGCACTTGTACGACACGTGTGCCTAAAACAGTACAGTATATAAAAACAACTACTCTGTAAACAAGCCATTTACAGTCATATAGTAGACGCTTTAGGTTTTGTTTGATTAGATTTGTTTGTGAATGAACTAAACAAACTGTTTCGTCCATTTGAAAGTATAAATGATAAAGTTAACGATGTGGATGAGTTCACTGAATCAGAAACGAAACTTTCAAACAAGCTAACGAATGAACGTGATATTCGCAATGTCAACAACAAACATGAGAGACGCAGTAATTGAAATACCGTTCTGATCATTGCAACAGTTATTTAGGAAATATGTTTGTAACTGGCTGAATGGACTGTCACAAGTTCAGGATATTGGCATTTCGACTGGAAAAATATAATCTACCTGATTTTTATCAGGTTGCTTGATAGAATTTAAGTAAGCAGACCTGATCATATTTACGAATTTGATGGAAATTACCACTGGAAATCACCCATATCCAGGGCATGTTGTTGTGTCATGTGACAGTCTGTATATAAGGAGGAACAAGTAAACAATTATTCATTCCTATTTTAATATCAGTCTTTGTCGAATCAATCTAAGTTATCATCAGATATAATTTGAGAGCAATTATTTATATAAATTATTCATTGTAAATAGAAAGTGATCATTGACATTTTAGACTAAGTCATTGTTTTTGAATTATTGTGAATTCATTCAAAGACATTCTTGATTTTATTATTATGATATATCAAAACTATTGGTATATCGGCACATTCAAGATTAATGGTACGTCCGCACAAGTAAGATTGGAATTCATTCCGAACACTACAGGACTTCATTCGGAAGAATCTATACTGTTAGACTTGTGATGGAACTAACACGAATATTTGGGATTTAATTCACAATACTGAAAGTTCCTCTTAAATTTTCATTTTATGACTTACAGAATTAAATTATTTGTTGAATTTGAATAAACTTGTTCGTTTCGTATATTCTTTTACTTAGTTCAAGACCATAGAGTCGTAATACCATGCCAATGTGAACAATGAGAAAAACCGTGACACTTTAAAAGAATAAAGTTTGAACTATCCAAAGTACGAGATCAAAGCCTCAGAATTTGATTTTATTGCCATGTTGCTGGTTTTCTCATGGACTTTCTCATATACGGGATGCTAGCATGATGACAAGACTCTGGATCCAGACACTGTGATACTAGCTATCTCCGGTCTATAGCTGTCACATAGATGTCCGATAGCAGTGAAATTCGGTGAACTCTTTAGACGGACAACAATATAGGACCGTTAAGTTCTATCATCAACGTCAAAGGCGGCTAACCACAAGGTTTTTGACTAGCGAACTGAACACGTGACTAAGGTCTTTGTCAGGCTAACTGGTATTAACAAGGGCTTTGGAAATTCTTAACAAATTGTCAAGAAATGGCTAAATTTGTAATTTATGTGCAATGTCGATGCACAAGTGATTAAATACGCAAGGAATATTCAAATTTGGTGACGTCATCAAAATGCACCCCTTAACACATTAACCCGTTGAGGTTTTTGTCATTTTCGCCTGAAATGCGGGTAGGAAACACATTTTGGGGGCTATTTCTGAATGCATCCAAATACATCAACCTCCAAGAGATTTTCGGTTAACCTGATGCCTAGTTGTGTTAGAAACATCATTTTTCATTGGCTATTTCGCCCGCGCATGAGCAGAAGGGTAAAAGTTGGAGTTCTTGGGGTTTGCTTAACGGACCCATCATTTTCGTATCGAGGCCACTCTTTATTCCAAATGCCCGTCTTATCCTACTTTTTGCAAAGGTTCGCCTGTCTGTGTGCAGTTCAGACTGGTCTGTCTTAGATCTGAGGCCAAAAGTCTAAAATCCGGACACAAAATCGGATTCCGACCGCGGGCGAATTTTGGGTGGAAAAAAGCTCTGGTCCAAAAATTACGTTTTTCCCTCTGTATTTTGTAGTGCAACTAGAACATCCAGCTTATTTGGTATCATTGTAAAGCTACACCTGTCTACCTTTCTATAATACCACCCACTTTAGTGTATCATACATGACCTTGATGCTGCAGAGCTCGGAAATAGGCTGCTACCTCCTGCCGCGTAAACGCGGCGCCAGGGGTTAATGTGTTAAATAAACCTTAGCTTGCAAATAAAGATAAATTCAAAACATCAGGAGTCAAAAGGCTGTGATACATATTGACGTGTTTCGTACACAAAAAAACTGCGGTGTACATACGTATACATGTATACATTTACCCCATCGGTCACACGGTCTCCTGCCACATTTTGCAACTAACTTCTCTCTATCTCTCTCTCTCTCTCTCTCTCTCTCTCTCTCTCTCTATATATATATATATATATATATATATATATATATATATAAAGAAAAAAAAA
>JAECUM010009781.1:0-30571 GCA_016617855.1 Megalonaias nervosa | reverse complement strand
CCGATTGAGACCTGTCCAGAGCAGTTGATATTGGTTCATACTCGGTTCAAACCGTTTATTCCATGGCGATTTTATATGTTGATTCAGTATTGGACAGGTTTCATCCGGTGTAAACCGGTTCAAACCGGTTCCATCCGGTTCTAATCGGTTCTAACCGATTCAGACCAGTCCAGAGCAGCTGATACTGGTTCAGAACCGGTTGAAACCGATTTATTCCATGCCTATTTTCTATCTTAATTCATTATTGGACAGGTTTTGTCCGGTTTAAACCGGTTCAAACGGGTTCCATCCGGTTCTGAAAGGAACTAAGCGGTTCAGACCAGTCCAGAGTAGTTGAGAGCGGTTCATAACAGGTTGAAACCGGTTTATTCCATGCAGAATTTGTATCTTAATTCATTATTGGACAGGTTTTATCCGGGTTAAAAAGGTTCAAACCGGTTCCATCCGGTTCTGACCGGTTCTCACTGGTTCAGCCCAGTCCAGAGCAGTTGATGCTGGTACATAACCGGTTGAAACCGGTTTATTCCATGCCGAATTTGTATCTTAATTCATTATTGGACAGGTTTTATCCGGTTTAAACCGGTTCAAACCGGTTCCATCCGGTTCTGACCGGTTCTCACTGGTTCAGCCCAGTCCAGAGCAGTTGATGCTGGTACATAACCGGTTAAAACCGCTTTATTCCATGCCGAATTTGTATCTTAATTCATTATTGGACAGGTTTTATCCGGTTTAAACCGGTTCAAACCGGTTCCATCCGGTTCTGACCGGTTCTCACTGGTTCAGCCCAGTCCAGAGCAGTTGATGCTGGTACATAACCGGTTAAAACCGCTTTATTCCATGCTGATTTTGTATGTTAATTCATTATTGAACAGGTTTTATCCGGTTTAAACCGGTTCAAACCGGTTCCATCCCGTCCTGAACGGTTCTGACCGGTTCAGACCAGTCCAGAGCAGTTGAAACTGGTACATAACTGGTTCAAACCATTTTATTCCATGCCGATTTTATATGTTGATTTATTATTGGACAGGTTTCATCCGGTGTAAACCGGTTCAAACCGGTTCCATCCGTTTCTAATCGGTTCTAACCGATTCAGACCAGTCCAGAGCAGTTGATACCGGTTCATAACCGGTTGATACCGGTGTATTCAATGCGGATTTTGTATCTTTTTTTCATTATTGGACAGGTTTTATCCGGTTTAAAGCGGTTCAAACCGGTTCCATCCGGTTCTGAATGGCTGTAACCGATTGAGACCTGTCCAGAGCAGTTGATATTGGTTCATAATCGGTTCAAACCGTTTATTCCATGGCGATTTTATATGTTGATTCATTATTGGACAGGTTTCATCCGGTGTAAACC
Source organism: Megalonaias nervosa (assembly GCA_016617855.1). Taxonomy (NCBI): domain Eukaryota; kingdom Metazoa; phylum Mollusca; class Bivalvia; order Unionida; family Unionidae; genus Megalonaias; species Megalonaias nervosa. The sequence continues at coordinate 29,215 of JAECUM010009781.1, read as the reverse complement.
GGTTCAAACCGGTTCCATCCGGTTCTAATCGGTTCTAACCGATTCAGACCAGTCCAGAGCAGCTGATACTGGTTCAGAACCGGTTGAAACCGGTTTATTCCATGCCTATTTTCTATCTTAATTCATTATTGGACAGGTTTTGTCCGGTTTAAACCGGTTCAAACGGGTTCCATCCGGTTCTGAAAGGAACTAAGCGGTTCAGACCAGTCCAGAGTAGTTGATAGCGGTTCATAACAGGTTGAAACCGGTTTATTCCATGCAGAATTTGTATCTTAATTCATTATTGAACAGGTTTTATCCGGGTTAAAAAGGTTCAAACCGGTTCCATCCGGTTCTGACCGGTTCTCACTGGTTCAGCCCAGTCCAGAGCAGTTGATGCTGGTACATAACCGGTTAAAACCGCTTTATTCCATGCCGAATTTGTATCTTAATTCATTATTGGACAGGTTTTATCCGGTTTAAACCGGTTCAAACCGGTTCCATCCGGCTCTGACCGGTTCTCACTGGTTCAGCCCAGTCCAGAGCAGTTGATGCTGGTACATAACCGGTTAAAACCGCTTTATTCCATGCTGAATTTGTATGTTAATTCATTATTGGACAGGTTTTATCCGGTTTAAACCGGTTCAAACCGGTTCCATCCGGTTCTGACCGGTTCTCACTGGTTCAGCCCAGTCCAGAGCAGTTGATGCTGGTACATAACCGGTTAAAACCGCTTTATTCCATGCTGATTTTGTATGTTAATTCATTATTTGACAGGTTTTATCCGGTTTAAACCGGTTCAAACCGGTTCCATCCCGTCCTGAACGGTTCTGACCGGTTCAGACCAGTCCATAGCAGTTGAAACTGGTACATAACTGGTTCAAACCATTTTATTTTATGCCGATTTTATATGTTGATTCATTATTGGACAGGTTTCATCCGGTGTAAACCGGTTCAAACCGGTTCCATCCGGTTCTAATCGGTTCTAACCGATTCAGACCAGTCCAGAGCAGTTGATACCGGTTCATAACCGGTTGATACCGGTGTATTCAATGCGGATTTTGTATCTTTTTTCATTATTGGACAGGTTTTATCCGGTTTAAAGCGGTTCAAACCGGTTCCATCCGGTTCTGAATGGCTGTAACCGATTGAGACCTGTCCAGAGCAGTTGATATTGGTTCATAATCGGTTCAAACCGTTTATTCCATGCCGATTTTATATGTTGATTCATTATTGGACAGGTTTCATCCGGTGTAAACCGGTTCAAACCGGTTCCATCCGGTTCTAATCGGTTCTAACCGATTCAGACCAGTCCAGAGCAGCTGATACTGGTTCAGAACCGGTTGAAACCGGTTTATTCCATGCCTATTTTCTATCCTAATTCATTATTGGACAGGTTTTGTCCGGTTTAAACCGGTTCAAACGGGTTCCATCCGGTTCTGAAAGGAACTATGCGGTTCAGACCAGTCCAGAGTAGTTGATAGCGGTTCATAACAGGTTGAAACCGGTTTATTCCATGCCGAATTTGTATCTTAATTCATTATTGGACAGGTTTTATCCGGTTTAAAAAGGTTCAACCCGGTTCCATCCGGTTCTGACCGGTTCTCACTGGTTCAGCCCAGTCCAGAGCAGTTGATGCTGGTACATAACCGGTTAAAACCGCTTTATTCCATGCCGAATTTGTATCTTAATTCATTATTGGACAGGTTTTATCCGGTTTAAAGCGGTTCAAACCGGTTCCATCCGGTTCTGACCGGTTCTCACTGGTTCAGCCCAGTCCAGAGCAGTTGATGCTGGTACATAACCGGTTAAAACCGCTTTATTCCATGCTGATTTTGTATGTTAATTCATTATTGGACAGGTTTTATCCGGTTTAAACCGGTTCAAACCGGTTCCATCCCGTCCTGAACGGTTCTGACCGGTTCAGACCAGTCCAGAGCAGTTGAAACTGGTACATAACTGGTTCAAACCGGTTTATTCCATGCCGATTTTATATGTTGATTCATTATTGGACAGGTTTCATCCGGTGTAAACCGGTTCAAACCGGTTCCATCCGGTTCTAATCGGTTCTAACCGATTCAGACCAGTCCAGAGCAGTTGATACTGGTTCAGAACCGGTTGAAACCGGTTTATTCCATGCCTATTTTCTATCCTAATTCATTATTGGACAGGTTTTGTCCGGTTTAAACCGGTTCAAACGGGTTCCATCCGGTTCTGAAAGGAACTAAGCGGTTCAGACCAGTCCAGAGTAGTTGATAGCGGTTCATAACAGGTTGAAACCGGTTTATTCCATGCAGAATTTGTATCTTAATTCATTATTGGACAGGTTTTATCCGGGTTAAAAAGGTTCAAACCGGTTCCATCCGGTTCTGACCGGTTCTCACTGGTTCAGCCCAGTCCAGAGCAGTTGATGCTGGTACATAACCGGTTAAAACCGCTTTATTCCATGCCGAATTTGTATCTTAATTCATTATTGGACAGGTTTTATCCGGTTTAAACCGGTTCAAACCGGTTCCATCCGGTTCTGACCGGTTCTCACTGGTTCAGCCCAGTCCAGAGCAGTTGATGCTGGTACATAACCGGTTAAAACCGCTTTATTCCATGCTGATTTTGTATGTTAATTCATTATTGGACAGGTTTTATCCGGTTTAAACCGGTTCAAACCGGTTCCATCCCGTCCTGAACGGTTCTGACCGGTTCAGACCAGTCCAGAGCAGTTGAAACTGGTACATAACTGGTTCAAACCGGTTTATTCCATGCCGATTTTATATCTTGATTCATTATTGGAAAGGTTTCATCCGGTGTAAACCGGTTCAAATCAGTTCCATCCGGTTCTAATCGGTTCTAACCGATTCAGACCAGTCCAGAGCAGTTGATACCGGTTCATAACCGGTTGAAACCGGTTTATTCCATGCGTATTTTCTATCCTAATTCATTATTGGACAGGTTTTGTCCGGTTTAAACCGGTTCAAACGGGTTCCATCCGGTTCTGAAAGGAACTAAGCGGTTCAGACCAGTCCAGAGTAGTTGATAGCGGTTCATAACAGGTTGAAACCGGTTTATTCCATGCCGAATTTGTATCTTAATTCATTATTGGACAGGTTTTATCCGGTTTAAAAAGGTTCAAACCGGTTCCATCCGGTTCTGACCGGTTCTCACTGGTTCAGCCCAGTCCAGAGCAGTTGATGCTGGTACATAACCGGTTAAAACCGTTTATTCCATGCCGAATTTGTATCTTAATTCATTATTGGACAGGTTTTATCCGGTTTAAACCGGTTCAAACCGGTTCCATCCGGTTCTGACCGGTTCTCACTGGTTCAGCCCAGTCCAGAGCAGTTGATGCTGGTACATAACCGGTTAAAACCGCTTTATTCCATGCTGATTTTGTATGTTAATTCATTATTGGACAGGTTTTATCCGGTTTAAACCGGTTCAAACCGGTTCCATCCCGTCCTGAACGGTTCTGACCGGTTCAGACCAGTCCATAGCAGTTGAAACTGGTACATAACTGGTTCAAACCATTTTATTCCATGCCGATTTTATATGTTGATTCATTATTGGACAGGTTTCATCCGGTGTAAACCGGTTCAAACCGGTTCCATCCGTTTCTAATCGGTTCTAACCGATTCAGACCAGTCCAGAGCAGTTGATACCGGTTCATAACCGGTTGATACCGGTGTATTCAATGCGGATTTTGTATCTTTTTTCATTATTGGACAGGTTTTATCCGGTTTAAAGCGGTTCAAACCGGTTCCATCCGGTTCTGAATGGCTGTAACCGATTGAGACCTGTCCAGAGCAGTTGATATTGGTTCATAATCGGTTCAAACCGTTTATTCCATGGCGATTTTATATGTTGATTCAGTATTGGACAGGTTTCATCCGGTGTAAACCGGTTCAAACCGGTTCCATCCGGTTCTAATCGGTTCTAACCGATTCAGACCAGCCCAGAGCAGTTGATACTGGTTCAGAACCGGTTGAAACCGGTTTATTCCATGCCTATTTTCTATCCTAATTCATTATTGGACAGGTTCTGTCCGGTTTAAACAGGTTCAAACGGGTTCCATCCGGTTCTGAAAGGAACTAAGCGGTTCAGACCAGTCCAGAGTAGTTGATAGCGGTTCATAACAGGTTGAAACCGGTTTATTCCATGCCGAATTTCTATCTTAATTCATTAGTGGACAGGTTTTATCCGGTTTAAACCGGTTCAAACCGGTTCCATCCGGTTCTGACCGGTTCTCACTGGTTCAGCCCAGTCCAGAGCAGTTGATGCTGGTACATAACCGGTTAAAACCGGTTTATTCCATGCTGATTTTGTATGTTAATTCATTATCGGACAGGTTTTATCCGGTTTGAACCGGTTCAAACCGGTTCCATCCCGTCCTGAACGGTTCTCACCGGTTCAGACCAGTCCAGAGCAGTTGAAACTGGCACATAACTGGTTCAAACCGGTTTATTCCATGCCGATTTTATATGTTGATTCATTATTGGACAGGTTTCATCCGGTGTAAACCGGTTCAAACCGGTTCCATCCGGTTCTAATCGGTTCTAACCGATTCAGACCAGTCCAGAGCAGTTGATACTGGTTCAGAACCGGTTGAAACCGGTTTATTCCATGCCTATTTTCTATCCTACTTCATTATTGGACAGGTTTTGTCCGGTTTAAACCGGTTCAAACGGGTTCCATCCGGTTCTGAAAGGAACTAAGCGGTTCAGACCAGTCCAGAGTAGTTGATAGCGGTTCATAACAGGTTGAAACCGGTTTATTCCATGCAGAATTTGTATCTTAATTCATTATTGGACAGGTTTTATCCGGGTTAAAAAGGTTCAAACCGGTTCCATCCGGTTCTGACCGGTTCTCACTGGTTCAGCCCAGTCCAGAGCAGTTGATGCTGGTACATAACCGGTTAAAACCGCTTCATTCCATGCCGAATTTGTATCTTAATTCATTATTGGACAGGTTTTATCCGGTTTAAACCGGTTCAAACCGGTTCCATCCGGTTCTGACCGGTTCTCGCTGGTTCAGCCCAGTCCAGAGCAGTTGATGCTGGTACATAACCGGTTAAAACCGCTTTATTCCATGCTGATTTTCTATGTTAATTTATTATTGGACAGGTTTTATCCGGTTTAAACCGGTTCAAACCGGTTCCATCCCGTCCTGAACGGTTCTGACCGGTTCAGACCAGTCCATAGCAGTTGAAACTGGTACATAACTGGTTCAAACCATTTTATTCCATGCCGATTTTATATGTTGATTCATTATTGGACAGGTTTCATCCGGTGTAAACCGGTTCAAACCGGTTCCATCCGTTTCTAATCGGTTCTAACCGATTCAGACCAGTCCAGAGCAGTTGATACCGGTTCATAACCGGTTGATACCGGTGTATTCAATGCGGATTTTGTATCTTTTTTTCATTATTGGACAGGTTTTATCCGGTTTAAAGCGGTTCAAACCGGTTCCATCCGGTTCTGAATGGCTGTAACCGATTGAGACCTGTCCAGAGCAGTTGATATTGGTTCATAATCGGTTCAAACCGTTTATTCCATGGCGATTTTATATGTTGATTCATTATTGGACAGGTTTCATCCGGTGTAAACCGGTTCAAACCGGTTCCATCCGGTTCTAATCGGTTCTAACCGATTCAGACCAGTCCAGAGCAGTTGATACTGGTTCAGAACCGGTTGAACCGGTTTATTCCATGCCTATTTTCTATCCTAATTCATTATTGGACAGGTTTTGTCCGGTTTAAACCGGTTCAAACGGGTTCCATCCGGTTCTGAAAGGAACTAGCGGTTCAGACCAGTCCAGAGTAGTTGATAGCGGTTCATAACAGGTTGAAACCGGTTTATTCCATGCCGAATTTGTATCTTAATTCATTATTGGACAGGTTTTATCCGGTTTAAAAAGGTTCAAACCGGTTCCATCCGGTTCTGACCGGTTCTCACTGGTTCAGCCCAGTCCAGAGCAGTTGATGCTGGTACATAACCGGTTAAAACCGCTTTATTCCATGCCGAATTTGTATCTTAATTCATTATTGGACAGGTTTTATCCGGTTTAAATGGTTCAAACCGGTTCCATCCGGTTCTGACCGGTTCTCACTGGTTCAGCCCAGTCCAGAGCAGTTGATGCTGGTACATAACCGGTTAAAACCGCTTTATTCCATGCTGATTTTGTATGTTAATTCATTATTGGACAGGTTTTATCCGGTTTAAACCGGTTCAAACCGGTTCCATCCCGTCCTGAACGGTTCTCACCGGTTCAGACCAGTCCATAGCAGTTGAAACTGGTACATAACTGGTTCAAACCGGTTTATTCCATGCCGATTTTATATGTTGATTCATTATTGGACAGGTTTCATCCGGTGTAAACCGGTTCAAACCGGTTCCATCCGGTTCTAATCGGTTCTAACCGATTCAGACCAGTCCAGAGCAGTTGATACCGGTTCATAACCGGTTGATACCGGTGTATTCAATGCGGATTTTGTATCTTTTTTCATTATTGGACAGGTTTTATCCGGTTTAAAGCGGTTCAAACCGGTTCCATCCGGTTCTGAATGGCTGTAACCGATTGAGACCTGTCCAGAGCAGTTGATATTGGTTCATAATCGGTTCAAACCGTTTATTCCATGGCGATTTTATATGTTGATTCATTATTGAACAGGTTTCATCCGGTGTAAACCGGTTCAAACCGGTTCCATCCGGTTCTAATCGGTTCTAACCGATTCAGACCAGTCCAGAGCAGTTGATACTGGTTCAGAACCGGTTGAAACCGGTTTATTCCATGCCTATTTTCTATCCTAATTCATTATTGGACAGGTTTTGTCCGGTTTAAACCGGTTCAAACGGGTTCCATCCGGTTCTGAAAGGAACTAAGCGGTTCAGACCAGTCCAGAGTAGTTGATAGCGGTTCATAACAGGTTGAAACCGGTTTATTCCATGCCGAATTTGTATCTTAATTCATTATTGGACAGGTTTTATCCGGTTTAAAAAGGTTCAAACCGGTTCCATCCGGTTCTGACCGGTTCTCACTGGTTCAGCCCAGTCCAGAGCAGTTGATGCTGGTACATAACCGGTTAAAACCGCTTTATTCCATGCTGATTTTGTATGTTAATTCATTATTGGACAGGTTTTATCCGGTTTAAACCGGTTCAAACCGGTTCCATCCCGTCCTGAACGGTTCTCACCGGTTCAGACCAGTCCAGAGCAGTTGAAACTGGTACATAACTGTTTGAAACCGGTTTATTCCATGCCGATTTTATATGTTGATCCATTATTGGACAGGTTTCATCCGGTGTAAACCGGTTTAAACCGGTTCCATCCGGTTCTAATCGGTTCTAACCGATTCAGACCAGTCCAGAGCGGTTGATACCGGTTCAAAACCGGTTGATACCGGTGTATTCAATGCGGATTTTGTATCTTTTTTCATTATTGGACAGGTTTTATCCGGTTTAAAGCGGTTCAAACCGGTTCCATCCGGTTCTGAATGGCTGTAACCGATTGAGTCCTGTCCAGAGCAGTTGATATTGGTTCATAATCGGTTCAAACCGTTTATTCCATGGCGATTTTATATGTTGATTCATTATTGGACAGGTTTCATCCGGTGTAAACCGGTTCAAACCGGTTCCATCCGGTTCTAATCGGTTCTAAACGATTCAGACCAGTCCAGTGCAGTTGATACTGGTTCAGAACCGGTTGAAACCGGTTTATTCCATGCCTATTTTCTATCCTAATTCATTATTGGACAGGTTTTGTCCGGTTTAAACCGGTTCAAACGGGTTCCATCCGGTTCTGAAAGGAACTAAGCGGTTCAGACCAGTCCAGAGTAGTTGATAGCGGTTCATAACAGGTTGAAACCGGTTTATTCCATGCAGAATTTGTATCTTAATTCATTATTGAACAGGTTTTATCCGGGTTAAAAAGGTTCAAACCGGTTCCATCCGGTTCTGACCGGTTCTCACTGGTTCAGCCCAGTCCAGAGCAGTTGATGCTGGTACATAACCGGTTAAAACCGCTTTATTCCATGCCGAATTTGTATCTTAATTCATTATTGGACAGGTTTTATCCGGTTTAAAATGGTTCAAACCGGTTCCATCCGGTTCTGACCGGTTCTCACTGGTTCAGCCCAGTCCAGAGCAGTTGATGCTGGTACATAACCGGTTAAAACCGCTTTATTCCATGCTGATTTTGTATGTTAATTCATCATTGAACAGGTTTTATCCGGTTTAAACCGGTTCAAACCGGTTCCATCCCGTCCTGAACGGTTCTCACCGGTTCAGACCAGTCCAGAGTAGTTGAAACTGGTACATAACTGGTTCAAACCGGTTTATTCCATGCCGATTTTGTATGTTGATTCATTATTGGACAGGTTTCATCCGGTGTAAACCGGTTCAAACCGGTTCCATCAGGTTCTAATCGGTTCTAACCGATTCAGACCAGTCCAGAGCAGATGATACCGGTTCATAACCGGTTGAAACCGGTGTATTCAATGCGGATTTTGTATCTTATTTCATGATTGGACAGGTTTTATCCGGTTTAAAGCGGTTCAAACCGGTTCCATCCGGTTCTGAACGGCTGTAACCGATTGAGTCCTGTCCAGAGCAGTTGATATTGGTTCATAACCGGTTCAAACCGTTTATTCCATGCCGATTTTGTATCTTAATTCCTTATTGGACAGGTTTTATCCGGTTTAAACCGGTTCAAACCGGTTCCATCCGGTTCTGACCGGTTCTCACTGGTTCAGCCCAGTCCAGAGCAGTTGATGCTGGTACATAACCGGTTAAATCCGGTTTATTCCATGCTGATTTTGTATGTTAATTCATTATTGGACAGGTTTTATCCGGTTTAAATCGGTTCAAACCGGTTCCATCCCGTCCTGAACGGTTCTAACCGATTCAGACCAGTCCAGAGCAGTTGATACCGGTTCATAACCGGTTGATACCCGTGTATTCAATGCGGATTTTGTATCTTATTTCATTATTGGACAGGTTTTATCCGGTTTAAAGCGGTTCAAACCGGTTCCATCCGGTTCTGAACGGCTGTAACCGATTGAGTCCTGTCCAGAGCAGTTGATATTCGTTCATAATCGGTTCAAACCGTTTATTCCATGCCGATTTTGTATCTTAATTCCTTATTGGACAGGTTTCAATCGGTTGTAAACCGGTTCAAACCGGTTCCATCCGGTTCTGAACGGTTCAAACCAGTTCAATGTAGTCCAGAGCAGTTGATACCGGTTCAGAACCGGCTGAAACCGGTTAATTCCATGCCTATTTTCTATCCTAATTCATTATTGGAGAGGTTTTATCCGGTTTAAACCGGTTCAAACGGGTTCCATTCGGTTTTGAACGGAACTATGCGGTTCAGACCAGTCCAGAGTAGTTAATAGCGGTTCATAACAGGTTGAAACCGGTTTATTCCATGCCGAATTTGTATCTTAATTCATTATTGGACAGGTTTTATCCGGTTTAAACCGGTTCAAACCGGTTCCATCCGGTTCTGACCGGTTCTCACTGGTTCAGCCCAGTCCAGAGCAGTTGATGCTGGTACATAACCGGTTAAAACCGGTTTATTCCATACTGATTTTGTATGTTAATTCATTATTGGACAGGTTTTATCCGGTTTAAACCGGTTCAAACCGGTTCCATCCCGTCCTGAACGGTTCTCACCGGTTCAGACCAGTCCAGAGCAGTTGAAACTGGTACATAACTGGTTCAAACCGGTTTATTCCATGCCGATTTTGTATGTTGATTCATTATAGGACAGGTTTTATCCGGTATAAACCGGTTCAAACCGGTTCCATCCGGTTCTGACCGGTTCTCACTGGTTCAGCCCAGTCCAGAGCAGTTGATGCTGGTACATAACCGGTTAAAACCGCTTTATTCCATGTTGATTTTGTATGTTAATTCATTATTGAACAGGTTTTATCCGGTTTAAGCCGGTTCAAACCGGTTCCATCCGGTTCTGACCGGTTCTCACTGGTTCAGCCCAGTCCAGAGCAGTTGAAACTGGTACATAACTGGTTCAAACCGGTTTATTCCATGCCGATTTTGTATGTTGATTCATTATTGGACAGGTTTCATCCGGTTTAAACCGGTTCAAACCGGTTCCATCAGGTTCTAATCGGTTCTAACCGATTCAGACCAGTCCAGAGCAGATGATACCGGTTCATAACCGGTTGATACCCGTGTATTCAATGCGGATTTTGTATCTTATTTCATTATTGGACAGGTTTTATCCGGTTTAAAGCGGTTCAAACCGGTTCCATCCGGTTCTGACCGGTTCTCACTGGTTCAGCCCAGTCCAGAGCAGTTGATGCTGGTACATAACCGGTTAAATCCGGTTTATTCCATGCTGATTTTGTATGTTAATTCATTATTGGACAGGTTTTATCCGGTTTAAACCGGTTCAAACCGGTTCCATCCCGTCCTGAACGGTTCTAACCGATACAGACCAGTCCAGAGCAGTTGATACCGGTTCATAACCGGTTGATACCGATGTATTCAATGCGGATTTTGTATCTTATTTCATTATTGGACAGGTTTTATCCGGTTTAAAGCGGTTCAAACCGGTTCCATCCGGTTCTGAATGGCTGTAACCGATTGAGACCTGTCCAGAGCAGTTGATATTGGTTCATATTCGGTTCAAACCGTTTATTCCATACCGATTTTGTATCTTAATTCCTTATTGGACAGGTTTTATCCGGTTTAAAGCGGTTCAAACCGGTTCCATCCGGTTCTGAATGGCTGTAACCGATTGAGACCTGTCCAGAGCAGTTGATATTGGTTCATATTCGGTTCAAACCGTTTATTCCATACCGATTTTGTATCTTAATTCCTTATTGGACAGGTTTCAATCGGCTGTAAACCGGTTCAAACCGGTTCCATCCGGTTCTGAACGGTTCAAACCAGTTCAATGTAGTCCAGAGCAGTTGATACCGGTTCAGAACCGGTTGAGACCGGTTTATTCCATGCCTATTTTCTATCCTAATTCATTATTGGACAGGTTTTATCCGGTTTAAACCGGTTCAAACGGGTTCCATCCGGTTCTGAAAGGAACTAAGCGGTTCAGACCAGTCCAGAGTAGTTGATAGCGGCTCATAACAGGTTGAAACCGGTTTATTCCATGCCGAATTTGTATCTTAATTCATTATTGGACAGGTTCTATCCGGTTTAAACCGGTTCAGACCGGTTCCATCCGGTTCTGACCGGTTCTCACCGGTTCAGCCCAGTCCAGAGCAGTTGATACTGGTACATAACCGGTTAAACCCGGTTTATTCCATGCTGATTTTGTATGTTAATTCATTATTGGACAGGTTTTATCCGGTTTAAACCGGTTCAAACCGGTTCCATCCCGTCCTGAACGGTTCTCACCGGTTGAGACCAGTCCAGAGCAGTTGAAACTGGTACATAACTGGTTCAAACCGGTTTATTCCATGCCGATTTTATATGTTGATTCATTATTGGACAGGTTTCATCCGGTGTAAACCGGTTCAAACCGGTTCCATCCGGTTCTAATCGGTTCTAACCGATTCAGACCAGTCCAGTTGATACCGGTTCATAACCGGTTGATACCGGTGTATTCAATGCGGATTTTGTATCTTTTTTCATTATTGGACAGGTTTTATCCGGTTTAAACGGTTCAAACCGGTTCCATCCGGTTCTGAACGGCTGTAACCGATTGAGTCCTGTCCAGAGCAGTTGATATTGGTTCATAATCGGCTCAAACCGTTTATTCCATGCCGATTTTGTATCTTCATTCCATATTGGACAGGTTTCAATCGGCTGCAAACCGGTTCAGACCGGTTCCATCCGGTTCTGAACGGTTCAAACCAGTTCAATGTAGTCCAGAGCAGTTGATACCGGTTCAGAACCGGTTGAAAACGGTTTATTCCATGCCTATTTTCTATCCTAATTCATTATTGGACCGGTTCTGAACGGTTCAAACCAGTTCAATGTAGTCCAGAGCAGTTGATACCGGTTCAGAACCGGTTGAAACCGGTTTATTCCATGCCTATATTCTATCCTAATTCATTATTGGACAGGTTTTATCCGGTTTAAACCGGTTCAAACGGGTTCCATCCGGTTCTGAAAGGAACTAAGCGGTTCAGACCAGTCCAGAGTAGTTGATAGCGGCTCATACCAGGTTGAAACCGGTTTATTCCATGCCGAATTTGTATCTTAATTCATTATTGGACAGGTTCTATCCGGTTTAAACCGGTTCAGACCGGTTCCATCCGGTTCTGACCGGTTCTCACTGGTTCAGCCCAGTCCAGAGCAGTTGATACTGGTACATAACCGGTTAAACCCGGTTTATTCCATGCTGATTTTGTATGTTAATTCATTATTGGACAGGTTTTATCCGCTTTAAACCGGTTCAAACCGGTTCCATCCCGTCCTGAACGGTTCTCACCGGTTCAGACCAGTCCAGAGCAGTTGAAACTGGTACATAACTGGTTCAAAGCGGTTTATTCCATGCCGATTTTATATGTTGATTCATTCTTGGACAGGTTTCATCCGGTGTAAACCGGTTCAAACCGGTTCCATCCGGTTCTAATCGGTTCTAACCGATTCAGACCAGTCCAGAGCAGTTGATACCGGTTCATAACCGGTTGATACCGGTGTATTCAATGCTGATTTTGTATCTTTTTTCATTATTGGACAGGTTTTATCCGGTTTAAAGCGGTTCAAACCGGTTCCATCCGGTTCTGAATGGCTGTAACCGATTGAGACCTGTCCAGAGCAGTTGATATTGGTTCAAAATCGGTTCAAACCGTTTATTCCATGCCGATTTTGTATCTTAATTCCTTATTGGACAGGTTTCAATCGGCTGTAAACCGGTTCAAACCGGTTCCATCCGGTTCTGAACGGTTCAAACCAGTTCAATGTAGTCCAGAGCAGTTGATACCGGTTCAGAACCGGTTGAAACCTGTTTATTCCATGCCTATTTTCTATCCTAATTCATTATTGGACAGGTTTTATCCGGTTTAAACCGGGTCAAACGGGTTCCATCCGGTTCTGAAAGGAACTAAGCGGTTCAGACCAGTCCAGAGTAGTTGATAGCGGCTCATAACAGGTTGAAACCGGTTTATTCCATGCCGAATTTGTATCTTAATTCATTATTGGACAGGTTTTATCCGGTTTAAACCGGTTCAGACCGGTTCCATCCCGTCCTGAACGGTTCTCACCGGTTGATACCAATCCAGAGCAGTTGAAACTGGTACATAACTGGTTCAAACCGGTTTATTTCATGCCGATTTTATATGTTGATTCATTATTGGACAGGTTTCATCCGGTGTAAACCGGTTCAAACCGGTTCCATCCGGTTCTAATCGGTTCTAACCGATTCAGACCAGTCCAGAGCAGTTGATGCCGGTTCATAACCGGTTGACACCGGTGTATTCAATGCGGATTTTGTATCTTTTTTCATTATTGGACAGGTTTTATCCGGTTTAAAGCGGTTCAAACCGGTTCCATCCGGTTCTGAATGGCTGTAACCGATTGAGACCTGTCCAGAGCAGTTGATATTGGTTCATAATCGGTTCAAACCGTTTATTCCATGCCGATTTTGTATCTTAATTCCTTATTGGACAGGTTTCAATCGGCTGTAAACCGGTTCAAACCGGTTCCATCCGGTTCTGAACGGTTCAAACCAGTTCAATGTAGTCCAGAGCAGTTGATACCGGTTCAGAACCGGTTGAAACCGGTTTATTCCATGCCTATTTTCTATCCTAATTCATTATTGGACAGGTTTTATCCGGTTTAAACCGGTTCAAACGGGTTCCATCCGGTTCTGAAAGGAACTAAGCGGTTCAGACCAGTCCAGAGTAGTTGATAGCGGCTCATAACAGGTTGAAACCGGTTTATTCCATGCCGAATTTGTATCTTAATTCATTATTCGACAGGTTCTATCCGGTTTAAACCGGTTCAGACCGGTTCCATCCGGTTCTGACCGGTTCTCACTGGTTCAGCCCAGTCCAGAGCAGTTGATACTGGTACATAACCGGTTAAACCCGGCTTATTCCATGCTGATTTTGTATGTTAATTCATTATTGGACAGGTTTTATCCGGTTTAAACCGGTTCAAACCGGTTCCATCCCGTCCTGAACGGTTCTCACCGGTTCAGACCAGTCCAGAGCAGTTGAAACTGGTACATAACTGGTTCAAACCGGTTTATTCCATGCCGATTTTATATGTTGATTCATTATTGGACAGGTTTCATCCGGTGTAAACCGGTTCAAACCGGTTCCATCCGGTTCTAATCGGTTCTAACCGATTCAGACCAGTCCAGAGCAGTTGATACCGGTTCATAACCGGTTGATACCGGTGTATTCAATGCGGATTTTGTATCTTTTTTCATTATTGGACAGGTTTTATCCGGTTTAAAGCGGTTCAAACCGGTTCCATCCGGTTCTGAATGGCTGTAACCGATTGAGACCTGTCCAGAGCAGTTGATATTGGTTCATAATCGGTTCAAACCGTTTATTCCATGCCGATTTTGTATCTTAATTCCTTATTGGACAGGTTTCAATCGGCTGTAAACCGGTTCAAACCGGTTCCATCCGGTTCTGAACGGTTCAAACCAGTTCAATGTAGTCCAGAGCAGTTGATACCGGTTCAGAACCGGTTGAAACCGGTTTATTCCATGCCTATTTTCTATCCTAATTCATTATTGGACAGGTTTTATCCGGTTTAAACCGGTTCAAACGGGTTCCATCCGGTTCTGAAAGGAACTAAGCGGTTCAGACCAGTCCAGAGTAGTTGATAGCGGCTCATAACAGGTTGAAACCGGTTTATTCCATGCCGAATTTGTATCTTAATTCATTATTGGACAGGTTTTATCCGGTTTAAACCGGTTCAGACCGGTTCCATCCGGTTCTGACCGGTTCTCACTGGTTCAGCCCAGTCCAGAGCAGTTGATACTGGTACATAACCGGTTAAAACCGGTTTATTCCATGCTGATTTTGTATGTTAATTCATTATTGGACAGGTTTTATCCGGTTTAAACCGGTTCAAACCGGTTCCATCCCGTCCTGAACGGTTCTCACCGGTTCAGACCAGTCCAGAGCAGTTGAAACTGGTACATAACTGGTTCAAACCGGTTTATTCCATGCCGATTTTATATGTTGATTCATTATTGGACAGGTTTCATCCGGTGTAAACCGGTTCAAACCGGTTCCATCCGGTTCTAATCGGTTCTAACCGATTCAGACCAGTCCAGAGCAGTTGATACCGGTTCATAACCGGTTGATACCGGTGTATTCAATGCGGATTTTGTATCTTTTTTCATTATTGGACAGGTTTTATCCGGTTTAAAGCGGTTCAAACCGGTTCCATCCGGTTCTGAATGGCTGTAACCGATTGAGACCTGTCCAGAGCAGTTGATATTGGTTCATAATCGGTTCAAACCGTTTATTCCATGCCGATTTTGTATCTTAATTCCTTATTGGACAGGTTTCAATCGGCTGTAAACCGGTTCAAACCGGTTCCATCCGGTTCTGAACGGTTCAAACCAGTTCAATGTAGTCCAGAGCAGTTGATACCGGTTCAGAACCGGTTGAAACCGATTTATTCCATGCCTATTTTCTATCCTAATTCAATATTGGGCAGGTTTTATCCGGTTTAAAGCGGTTCAAACCGGTTCCATCCGGTTCTGAATGGCTGTAACCGATTGAGACCTGTCCAGAGCAGTTGATATTGGTTCATAATCGGTTCAAACCGTTTATTCCATGCCGATTTTGTATCTTAATTCCTTATTGGACAGGTTTCAATCGGCTGTAAACCGGTTCAAACCGGTTCCATCCGGTTCTGAACGGTTCAAACCAGTTCAATGTAGTCCAGAGCAGTTGATACCGGTTCAGAACCGGTTGAAACCGGTTTATTCCATGCCTATTTTCTATCCTAATTCATTATTGGACAGGTTTTATCCGGTTTAAACCGGTTCAAACGGGTTCCATCCGGTTCTGAAAGGAACTAAGCGGTTCAGACCAGTCCAGAGTAGTTGATAGCGGCTCATAACAGGTTGAAACCGGTTTATTCCATGCCGAATTTGTATCTTAATTCATTATTGGACAGGTTTTATCCGGTTTAAACCGGTTCAGACCGGTTCCATCCGGTTCTGACCGGTTCTCACTGGTTCAGCCCAGTCCAGAGCAGTTGATACTGGTACATAACCGGTTAAACCCGGTTTATTCCATGCTGATTTTGTATGTTAATTCATTATTGGACAGGTTTTATCCGGTTTAAACCGGTTCAAACCGGTTCCATCCCGTCCTGAACGGTTCTCACCGGTTCAGACCAGTCCAGAGCAGTTGAAACTGGTACATAACTGGTTCAAACCGGTTTATTCCATGCCGATTTTATATGTTGATTCATTATTGGACAGGTTTCATCCGGTGTAAACCGGTTCAAACCGGTTCCATCCGGTTCTAATCGGTTCTAACCGATTCAGACCAGTCCAGAGCAGTTGATACCGGTTCATAACCGGTTGATACCGGTGTATTCAATGCGGATTTTGTATCTTTTTTCATTATTGGACAGGTTTTATCCGGTTTAAAGCGGTTCAAACCGGTTCCATCCGGTTCTGAATGGCTGTAACCGATTGAGACCTGTCCAGAGCAGTTGATATTGGTTCATAATCGGTTCAAACCGTTTATTCCATGCCGATTTTGTATCTTAATTCCTTATTGGACAGGTTTCAATCGGCTGTAAACCGGTTCAAACCGGTTCCATCCGGTTCTGAACGGTTCAAACCAGTTCAATGTAGTCCAGAGCAGTTGATACCGGTTCAGAACCGGTTGAAGCCTGTTTATTCCATACCTATTTTCTATCCTAATTCATTATTGGACAGGTTTTATCCGGTTTAAAGCGGTTCAAACCGGTTCCATCCGGTTCTGAATGGCTGTAACCGATTGAGACCTGTCCAGAGCAGTTGATATTGGTTCATAATCGGTTCAAACCGTTTATTCCATGCCGATTTTGTATCTTAATTCCTTATTGGACAGGTTTCAATCGGCTGTAAACCGGTTCAAACCGGTTCCATCCGGTTCTGAACGGTTCAAACCAGTTCAATGTAGTCCAGAGCAGTTGATACCGGTTCAGAACCGGTTGAAACCGGTTTATTCCATGCCTATTATCTATCCTAATTTATTATTGGACAGGTTTTATCCGGTTTAAACCGGTTCAAACGGGTTCCATCCGGTTCTGAAAGGAACTAAGCGGTTCAGACCAGTCCAGAGTAGTTGATACTGGTACATAACCGGTTAAACCCCAGTTTATTCCATGCTGATTTTGTATGTTAATTCATTATTGGACAGGTTTTATCCGGTTTAAACCGGTTCAGACCGGTTCCATCCGGTTCTGACCGGTTCTCACTGGTTCAGCCCAGTCCAGAGCAGTTGATACTGGTACATAACCGGTTAAAACCGATTTATTCCATGCTGATTTTGTATGTTAATTCATTATTGGACAGGTTTTATCCGGTTTAAACCGGTTCAAACCGGTTCCATCCCGTCCTGAACGGTTCTGACCGGTTCAGACCAGTCCAGAGCAGTTGAAACTGGTACATAACTGGTTCAAACCGGTTTATTCCATGCCGATGTTATATGTTGATTCATTATTGGACAGGTTTCATCCGGTGTAAACCGGTTCAAACCGGTTCCATCCGGTTCTAATCGGTTCTAAAAGATTCAGACCAGTCCAGAGCAGTTGATACCGGTTCATAACCGGTTGACACCGGTGTATTCAATGCGGATTTTGTATCTTTTTTCATTATTGGACAGGTTTTATCCGGTTTAAAGCGGTTCAAACCGGTTCCATCCAGTTCTGAATGGCTGTAACCGATTGAGACCTATCCAGAGCAGTTGATATTGGTTCATAATCGGTTCAAACCGTTTATTCCATGCCGATTTTGTATCTTAATTCCTTATTGGACAGGTTTCAATCGGCTGTAAACCGGTTCAAACCGGTTCCATCCGGTTCTGCACGGCTCAAACCAGTTCAATGTAGTCCAGAGCAGTTGATACCGGTTCAGAACCGGTTGAAACCGGTTTATTCCATGCCTATTTTCTATCCTAATTCATTATTGGACAGGTTTTATCCGGTTTAAACCGGTTCAAACGGGTTCCATCCGGTTCTTAAAGGAACTAAGCGGTTCAGACCAGTCCAGAGTAGTTGATAGCGGCTCATAACAGGTTGAAACCGGTTTATTCCATGCCGAATTTGTATCTTAATTCATTATTGGACAGGTTTTATCCGGTTTAAACCGGTTCAGACCGGTTCCATCCGGTTCTGACCGGTTCTCACGGGTTCAGCCCAGTCCAGAGCAGTTGATACTGGTACATAACCGGTTAAACCCGGTTTATTCCATGCTGATTTTGTATGTTAATTCATTATTGGACAGGTTTTATCCGGTTTAAACCGGTTCAAACCGGTTCCATCCCGTCCTGAACGGTTCTCACCGGTTGAGATCAGTCCAGAGAAGTTGAAACTGGTACATAACTGGTTCAAACCGGTTTATTCCATGCCGATTTTATATGTTGATTCATTATTGGACAGGTTTCATCCGGTGTAAACCGGTTCAAACCGGTTCCATCCGGTTCTAATCGGTTCTAACCGATTCAGACCAGTCCAGAGCAGATGATACCGGTTCATAACCGGTTGATACCGGTGTATTCAATGCGGATTTTGTATCTTTTTTCATTATTGGACAGGTTTTATCCGGTTTAAAGCGGTTCAAACCGGTTCCATCCGGTTCTGAATGGCTGTAACCGATTGAGACCCGTCCAGAGCAGTTGATATTGGTTCATAATCGGTTCAAACCGTTTATTCCATGCCGATTTTGTATCTTAATTCCTTATTGGACAGGTTTCAATCGGCTGTAAACCGGTTCAAACCGGTTCCATCCGGTTCTGAACGGTTCAAACCAGTTCAATGTAGTCCAGAGCAGTTGATACCGGTTCAGAACCGGCTGAAACCGGTTTATTCCATGCCTATTTTCTATCCTAATTCATTATTGGACAGGTGTTATCCGGTTTAAACCGGTTCAAACGGGTTCCATTCGGGTTTGAACGGAACTATGCGGTTCAGACCAGTCCAGAGTAGTTGATAGCGGTTCATAACAGGTTGAAACCGGTTTATTCCATGCCGAATTTGTATCATAATTCATTATTGGACAGGTTTAATCCGGTTTAAACCGGTTCAAACCGGTTCCATCCGGTTCTGACCGGTTCAAACCAGTTCAATGTAGTCCAGAGCAGTTGATACCGGTTCAGAACCGGTTGAAACCGGTTTATTCCATGCCTATTTTCTGTCCTAATTCATTATTGGACAGGTTTTATCCGGTTTAAACCGGTTCAAACGGGTTCCATCCGGTTCTGAAAGGAACCAAGCGGTTCAGACCAGTCCAGAGTAGTTGATAGCGGCTCATAACAGGTTGAAACCGGTTTATTCCATGCCGAATTTGTATCTTAATTCATTATTGGACAGGTTCTATCCGGTTTAAACCGGTTCAGACCGGGTCCATCCGGTTCTGACCGGTTCTCACTGGTTCAGCCCAGTCCAGAGCAGTTGATACTGGTACATAACCGGTTAAACCCGGTTTATTCCATGCTGATTTTGTATGTTAATTCATTATTGCACAGGTTTTATCCGGTTTAAACCGGTTCAAACCGGTTCCATCCCGTCCTGAACGGTTCTCACCGGTTCAGACCAGTCCAGAGCAGTTGAAACTGGTACATAACTGGTTCAAACCGGTTTATTCCATGCCGATTTTATATGTTGATTCATTATTGGACAGGTTTCATCCGGTGTAAACCAGTTCAAACCGGTTCCATCCGGTTCTAATCGGTTCTAACCGATTCAGACCAGTCCAGAGCGGTTGATACCGGTTCATAACCGGTTGATACCGGTGTATTCAATGCGGATTTTGTATCTTTTTTCATTATTGGACAGGTTTTATCCGGTTTAAAGCGGTTCAAACCGGTTCCATCCGGTTCTGAATGGCTGTAACCGATTGAGACCTGTCCAGAGCAGTTGATATTGGTTCATTATCGGTTCAAACCGTTTATTCCATGCCGATTTTGTATCTTAATTCCTTATTGGACAGGTTTCAATCGGCTGTTAACCGGTTCAAACCGGTTCCATCCGGTTCTGAACGGTTCAAACCACTTCAATGTAGTCCAGAGCAGTTGATACCGGTTCAGAACCGGTTGAAGCCTGTTTATTCCATACCTATTTTCTATCCTAATTCATTATTGGACAGGTTTTATCCGGTTTAAACCGGTTCAAACGGGTTCCATCCGGTTCTGAAAGGAACTAAGCGGTTCAGACCAGTCCAGAGTAGTTGATAGCGGCTCATAACAGGTTGAAACCGGTTTATTCCATGCCGATTTTGTATCTTAATTCATTATTGGACAGGTTTTATTCGGTTTAAACCGGTTCAGACCGGTTCCATCCGGTTCTGACCGGTTCTCACTGGTTCAGCCCAGTCCAGAGCAGTTGATACTGGTACATAACCGGTTAGAACCGATTTATTCCATGCTGATTTTGTATGTTAATTCATTATTGTACAGGTTCAATCTGGTTTGAACCGGTTCAAACCGGTTCCATCCCGTCCTGAACGGTTCTCACCGGTTCAGACCAGTCCAGAGCAGTTGAAAGTGGTACATAACTGGTTCAAACCGGTTTATTCCATGCCGATGTTATATGTTGATTCATTATTGGACAGGTTTCATCCGGTGTAAACCGGTTCAAACCGGTTCCATCCGGTTCTAATCGGTTCTAACCGATTCAGACCAGTCCAGAGCAGTTGATACCGGTTCAAAACCGGTTGACACCGGTGTATTCAATGCGGATTTTGTATCTTTTTTCATTATTGGACAGGTTTTATCCGGTTTAAAGCGGTTCAAACCGGTTCCATCCGGTTCTGAATGGCTGTAACCGATTGAGACCTGTCCAGAGCAGTTGATATTGGTTCGTAATCGGTTCAAACCGTTTATTCCATGCCGATTTTGTATCTTAATTCCTTATTGGACGGGTTTCAATCGGCTGTAAACCGGTTCAAACCGGTTCCATCCGGTTCTGAACGGTTCAAACCAGTTCAATGTAGTCCAGAGCAGTTGATACCGGTTCAGAACCGGTTGAAACCGGTTTATTCCATGCCTATTTTCTGTCCTAATTCATTATTGGACAGGTTTTATCGGGTTTAAACCGGTTCAAACGGGTTCCATCCGGTTCTGAAAGGAACTAAGCGGTTCAGACCAGTCCAGAGTAGTTGATAGCGGCTCATAACAGGTTGAAACCGGTTTATTCCATGCCGAATTTGTATCTTAATTCATTATTGGACGGGTTCTATCCGGTTTAAACCGGTTCAGACCGGTTCCATCCGGTTCTGACCGGTTCTCACTGGTTCAGCCCAGTCCAGAGCAGTTGATACTGGTACATAACCGGTTAAACCCGGTTTATTCCATGCTGATTTTGTATGTTAATTCATTATTGGACAGGTTTTATCCGGTTTAAACCGGTTCAAACCGGTTCCATCCCGTCCTGAACGGTTCTCACCGGTTCAGACCAGTCCAGAGCAGTTGAAACTGGTACATAACTGGTTCAAACCGGTTTATTCCATGCCGATTTTATATGTTGATTCATTATTGGACAGGTTTCATCCGGTGTAAACCGGTTCAAACAGGTTCCATCCGGTTCTAATCGGTTCTAACCGATTCAGACCAGTCCAGAGCAGTTGATACCGGTTCATAACCGGTTGATACCGGTGTATTCAATGCGGATTTTGTATCTTTTTTCATTATTGGACAGGTTTTATCCGGTTTAAAGCGGTTCAAACCGGTTCCATCCGGTTCTGAATGGCTGTAACCGATTGAGACCTGTCCAGAGCAGTTGATATTGGTTCATAATCGGTTCAAACCGTTTATTCCATGGCGATTTTATATGTTGATTCATTATTGGACAGGTTTCATCCGGTGTAAACCGGTTCAAACCGGTTCCATCCGGTTCTAATCGGTTCTACCCGATTCAGACCAGTCCAGAGCAGTTGATACTGGTTCAGAACCGGTTGAAACCGGTTTATTCCATGCCTATTTTCTATCCTAATTCATTATTGGACAGGTTTTGTCCGGTTTAAACCGGTTCAAACGGGTTCCATCCGGTTTCTGAAAGGAACTAAGCGGTTCAGACCAGACCAGAGTAGTTGATAGCGGTTCATAACAGGTTGAAACCGGTTTATTCCATGCCGAATTTGTATCTTAATTCATTATTGGACAGGTTCTATCCGGTTTAAACCGGTTCAGACCGGTTCCATCCGGTACTGCCCGGTTCTCACTGGTTCAGCCCAGTCCAGAGCACTTGATACTGGTACATAACCGGTTAAACCCGGTTCATTCCATGCTGATTTTGTATGTTAATTCATTATTGGACAGGTTTTATCCGGTTTAAACCGGTTCAAACCGGTTCCATCCCGTCCTGAACGGTTCTCACCGGTTCAGACCAGTCCAGAGCAGTTGAAACTGGTACATAACTTGTTCAAACCGGTTTATTCCATGCCGATTTTATATGTTGATTCATTATTGGACAGGTTTTATCCGGTGTAAACCGGTTCAAACCGGTTCCATCCGGTTCTAATCGGTTCTATCCGATTCAGACCAGTCCAGAGCAGTTGATACCGGTTCATAACCGGTTAATACCGGTGTATTCAATGCGGATTTTGTATCTTTTTTCATTATTGGACAGGTTTTATCCGGTTTAAAGCGGTTCAAACCGGTTCCATCCGGTTCTGAATGGCTGTAACCGATTGAGACCTGTCCAGAGCAGTTGATATTGGTTCATAATCGGTTCTAACCGTTTATTCCATGCCGATTTTATATGTTGATTCATTAATGGACAGGTTTCATCCGGTGTAAACCGGTTCAAACCGGTTCCATCCGGTTCTAATCGGTTCTAACCGATTCAGACCAGTCCAGAGCAGTTGATACTGGTTCAGAACGGGTTGAAACCGGTTTATTCCATGCCTATTTTCTATCCTAATTCATTATTGGACAGGTTTTGTCCGGTTTAAACCGGTTCAAACGGGTTCCATCCGGTTCTGAAAGGAACTAAGCGGTTCAGACCAGTCCAGAGTAGTTGATAGCGGTTCATAACAGGTTGAAACCGGTTTATTCCATGCCGAATTTGTATCTTAATTCATTATTGGACAGGTTTTATCCGGTTTAAACCGGTTCAAACCGGTTCCATCCGGTTCTGACCGGTTCTCACTGGTTCAGCCCAGTCCAGAGCAGTTGATGCTGGTACATAACCGGTTAAACCCGGTTTATTCCATGCTGATTTTGTATGTTAATTCATTATTGGACAGGTTTTATCCGGTTTAAACCGGTTCAAACCGGTTCCATCCCGTCCTGAACGGTTCTCACCGGTTCAGACCAGTCCAGAGCAGTTGAAACTGGTACATAACTGGTTCAAACCGGTTTATTCCATGCCGATTTTGTATGTTGATTCATTATTGGACAGGTTTCATCCGGTGTAAACCGGTTCAAACCGGTTCCATCCGGTTCTAATCGGTTCTAACCGATTCAGACCAGTCCAGAGCAGTTGATACCGGTTCATAACCGGTTGAATACCGGTGTATTCAATGCGGATTTTGTATCTTTTTTCATTATTGGACAGGTTTTATCCGGTTTAAAGCGGTTCAAACCGGTTCCATCCGGTTCTGAATGGCTGTAACCGATTGAGACCTGTCCAGAGCAGTTGATATTGGTTCATAATCGGTTCTAACCGTTTATTCCATGCCGATTTTATATGTTGATTCATTATTGGACAGGTTTCATCCGGTGTAAACCGGTTCAAACGGGTTCCATCCGGTTCTGAAAGGAACTAAGCGGTTCAGACCAGTCCAGAGTAGTTGATAGCGGTTCATAACAGGTTGAAACCGGTTTATTCCATGCCGAATTTGTATCTTAATTCATTATTGGACAGGTTTTATCCGGTTTAAACCGGTTCAAACCGGTTCCATCCGGTTCTGACCGGTTCTCACTGGTTCAGCCCAGTCCAGAGCAGTTGATGCTGGTACATAACCGGTTAAAACCGCTTTATTCCGTGCTGATTTTGTATGTTAATTCATTATTGGACAGGTTTTGTCCGGTTTAAACCGGTTCAAACCGGTTCCATCCCGTCCTGAACGGTTCTCCCCGGTTGAGATCAGTCCAGAGCAGTTGAAACTGGTACATAACTGGTTCAAACCGGTTTATTCCATGCCGATTTTATATGTTGATTCATTATTGGACAGGTTTCATCCGGTGTAAACCGGTTCAAACCGGTTCCATCCGGTTCCAATCGGTTCTAACCGATTCAGACCAGTCCAGAGCAGTTGATACCGGTTCATAACCGATTAATGCCGGTGTATTCAATGCGGATTTTGTATCTTTTTTCATTATTGGACAGGTTTTATCCGGTTTAAAGCGGTTCAAACCGGTTCCATCCGGTTCTGAATGGCTGTAACCGATTGAGACCTGTCCAGAGCAGTTGATATTGGTTCATAATCGGTTCAAACCGTTTATTCCATGCCGATTTTATATGTTGATTCATTAATGGACAGGTTTCATCCGGTGTAAACCGGTTCAAACCGGTTCCATCCGGTTCTAATCGGTTCTAACCGATTCAGACCAGTCCAGAGCAGTTGATACTGGTTCAGAACCGGTTGAAACCGGTTTATTCCATGCCTATTTTCTATCCTAATTCATTATTGGACAGGTTTTGTCCGGTTTAAACCGGTTCAAACGGGTTCCATCCGGTTCTGAAAGGAACTAAGCGGTTCAGACCAGTCCAGAGTAGTTGATAGCGGTTCATAACAGGTTGAAACCGGTTTATTCCATGCCGAATTTGTATCTTAATTCATTATTGGACAGGTTTTATCCGGTTTAAACCGGTTCAAACCGGTTCCATCCGGTTCTGACCGGTTCTCACTGGTTCAGCCCAGTCCAGAGCAGTTGATGCTGGTACATAACCGGTTAAAACCTCTTTATTCCATGCTGATTTTGTATGTTAATTCATTATTGGACAGGTTTTATCCGGTTTAAACCGGTTGAAACCGGTTCCATCCCGTCCTGAACGGTTCTGACCGGTTCAGACCAGTCCAGAGCAGTTGAAACTGGTACATAACTGGTTCAAACCGGTTTATTCCATGCCGATTTTATATGTTGATTCATTATTGGACAGGTTTCATCCGGTGTAAACCGGTTCAAACCGGTTCCATCCGGTTCTAATCGGTTCTAACCGATTCAGACCAGTCCAGAGCAGTTGATACTGGTTCAGAACCGGTTGAAACCGGTTTATTCCATGCCTATTTTCTATCCTAATTCATTATTGGACAGGTTTTGTCCGGTTTAAACCGGTTCAAACGGGTTCCATCCGGTTCTGAAAGGAACTAAGCGGTTCAGACCAGTCCAGAGTAGTTGATAGCGGTTCATAACAGGTTGAAACCGGTTTATTCCATGCCGAATTTCTATCTTAATTCATTATTGGACAGGTTTTATCCGGTTGAAACCGGTTCAAACCAGTTCCATCCGGTTCTGACCGGTTCTCACTGGTTCAGCCCAGTCCAGAGCAGTTGATGCTGGTACATAACCGGTTAAAACCGCTTTATTACATGCTGATTTTGTATGTTAATTCATAATTGGACAGGTTTTATCCGGTTTAAACCGGTTCAAACCGGTTCCATCCCGTCCTGAACGGTTCTGACCGGTTCAGACCAGTCCAGAGCAGTTGAAACTGGTACATAACTGGTTCAAACCGGTTTATTCCATGCCGATTTTATATGTTGATTCATTATTGGACAGGTTTCATCCGGTGTAAACCGGTTCAAACCGGTTCCATCCGGTTCTAATCGGTTCTATCCGATTCAGACCAGTCCAGAGCAGTTGATACCGGTTCATAACCGGTTGATACCGGTGTATTCAATGCGGATTTTGTATCTTTTTTCATTATTGGACAGGTTTTATCCGGTTTAAAGCGGTTCAAACCGGTTCCATCCGGTTCTGAATGGCTGTAACCGATTGAGACCTGTCCAGAGCAGTTGATATTGGTTCATAATCGGTTCAAACCGTTTATTCCATGCCGATTTTATATGTTGATTCATTATTGGACAGGTTTCATCCGGTGTAAACCGGTTCAAACCGGTTCCATCCGGTTCTAATCGGTTCTAACCGATTCAGACCAGTCCAGAGCAGTTGATACTGGTTCAGAACGGGTTGAAACCGGTTTATTCCATGCCTATTTTCTATCCTAATTCATTATTGGACAGGTTTTGTCCGGTTTAAACCGGTTCAAACGGGTTCCATCCGGTTCTGAAAGGAACTAAGCGGTTCAGACCAGACCAGAGTAGTTGATAGCGGTTCATAACAGGTTGATACCGGTTTATTCCATGCCGAATTTGTATCTTAATTCATTATTGGACAGGTTTTATCCGGTTTAAACCGGTTCAAACCGGTTCCATCCGGTTCTGACCGGTTCTCACTGGTTCAGCCCAGTCCAGAGCAGTTGATGCTGGTACATAACCGGTTAAAACCTCTTTATTCCATGCTGATTTTGTATGTTAATTCATTATTGGACAGGTTTTATCCGGTTTAAACCGGTTCAAACCGGTTCCATCCCGTCCTGAACGGTTCTGACCGGTTCAGACCAGTCCAGAGCAGTTGAAACTGGTACATAACTGGTTCAAACCGGTTTATTCCATGCCGATTTTATATCTTGATTCATTATTGGAAAGGTTTCATCCGGTGTAAACCGGTTCAAATCAGTTCCATCCGGTTCTAATCGGTTCTAACCGATTCAGACCAGTCCAGAGCAGTTGATACCGGTTCATAACCGGTTGAAACCGGTTTATTCCATGCGTATTTTCTATCCTAATTCATTATTGGACAGGTTTTGTCCGGTTTAAACCGGTTCAAACGGGTTCCATCCGGTTCTGAAAGGAACTAAGCGGTTCAGACCAGTCCAGAGTAGTTGATAGCGGTTCATAACAGGTTGAAACCGGTTTATTCCATGCCGAATTTCTATCTTAATTCATTATTGGACAGGTTTTATCCGGTTGAAACCGGTTCAAACCAGTTCCATCCGGTTCTGACCGGTTCTCACTGGTTCAGCCCAGTCCAGAGCAGTTGATGCTGGTACATAACCGGTTAAAACCTCTTTATTCCATGCTGATTTTGTATGTTAATTCATTATTGGACAGGTTTTATCCGGTTTAAACCGGTTGAAACCGGTTCCATCCCGTCCTGAACGGTTCTGACCGGTTCAGACCAGTCCAGAGCAGTTGAAACTGGTACATAACTGGTTCAAACCGGTTTATTCCATGCCGATTTTATATGTTGATTCATTATTGGACAGGTTTCATCCGGTGTAAACCGGTTCAAACAGGTTCCATCCGGTTCTAATCGGTTCTAACCGATTCAGACCAGTCCAGAGCAGTTGATACCGGTTCATAACCGGTTGATACCGGTGTATTCAATGCGGATTTTGTATCTTTTTTTCATTATTGGACAGGTTTTATCCGGTTTAAAGCGGTTCAAACCGGTTCCATCCGGTTCTGAATGGCTGTAACCGATTGAGACCTGTCCAGAGCAGTTGATATTGGTTCATAATCGGTTCAAACCGTTTATTCCATGGCGATTTTATATGTTGATTCATTATTGGACAGGTTTCATCCGGTGTAAACCGGTTCAAACCGGTTCCATCCGGTTCTAATCGGTTCTACCCGATTCAGACCAGTCCAGAGCAGTTGATACTGGTTCAGAACCGGTTGAAACCGGTTTATTCCATGCCTATTTTCTATCCTAATTCATTATTGGACAGGTTTTGTCCGGTTTAAACCGGTTCAAACGGGTTCCATCCGGTTCTGAAAGGAACTAAGCGGTTCAGACCAGACCAGAGTAGTTGATAGCGGTTCATAACAGGTTGAAACCGGTTTATTCCATGCCGAATTTGTATCTTAATTCATTATTGGACAGGTTCTATCCGGTTTAAACCGGTTCAGACCGGTTCCATCCGGTACTGCCCGGTTCTCACTGGTTCAGCCCAGTCCAGAGCACTTGATACTGGTACATAACCGGTTAAACCCGGTTCATTCCATGCTGATTTTGTATGTTAATTCATTATTGGACAGGTTTTATCCGGTTTAAACCGGTTCAAACCGGTTCCATCCCGTCCTGAACGGTTCTCACCGGTTCAGACCAGTCCAGAGCAGTTGAAACTGGTACATAACTTGTTCAAACCGGTTTATTCCATGCCGATTTTATATGTTGATTCATTATTGGACAGGTTTTATCCGGTGTAAACCGGTTCAAACCGGTTCCATCCGGTTCTAATCGGTTCTATCCGATTCAGACCAGTCCAGAGCAGTTGATACCGGTTCATAACCGGTTAATACCGGTGTATTCAATGCGGATTTTGTATCTTTTTTCATTATTGGACAGGTTTTATCCGGTTTAAAGCGGTTCAAACCGGTTCCATCCGGTTCTGAATGGCTGTAACCGATTGAGACCTGTCCAGAGCAGTTGATATTGGTTCATAATCGGTTCTAACCGTTTATTCCATGCCGATTTTATATGTTGATTCATTAATGGACAGGTTTCATCCGGTGTAAACCGGTTCAAACCGGTTCCATCCGGTTCTAATCGGTTCTAACCGATTCAGACCAGTCCAGAGCAGTTGATACTGGTTCAGAACCGGTTGAAACCGGTTTATTCCATGCCTATTTTCTATCCTAATTCATTATTGGACAGGTTTTGTCCTGTTTAAACCGGTTCAAACGGGTTCCATCCGGTTCTGAAAGGAACTAAGCGGTTCAGGCCAGTCCAGAGTAGTTGATATCGGTTCATGACAGGTTGAAACCGGTTTATTCCATGCCGAATTTGTATCTTAATTCATTATTGGACAGGTTTTATCCGGTTTAAACCGGTTCAAACCCGTTCCATCCGGTTCTGACCGGTTCTCACTGGTTCAGCCCAGTCCAGAGCAGTTGATGCTGGTACATAACCGGTTAAAACCGCTTTATTCCATGCTGATTTTGTATGTTAATTCATTATTGGACAGGTTTTATCCGGTTTAAACCGGTTGAAACCGGTTCCATCCCGTCCTGAACGGTTCTGACCGGTTCAGACCAGTCCAGAGCAGTTGAAACTGGTACATAACTGGTTGAAACCGGTTTATTCCATGCCGATTTTGTATGTTGATTCATTATTGGAC